>JAUTXW010005161.1:562500-730000 GCA_030620095.1 Kuschelorhynchus macadamiae | reverse complement strand
AATTAGGTTACTTGTTATATATATTATATATATATATATATATACATAAATACATACATACATAACCTAATTTCTTAATTATTATATTTTACACCACAGAGTCATCTGAAAAAATCAAAGACACGAAATAATAAAATGCCCTTATCCCTTCGCAATAACATATCTTTTATATAAATTTATATATATTTTTACTAAAATAACAATTTACTTTTTTGTTTTTGTCTTCTTTACTTGTCTGCCGAATTTTAAGTTCCAACTGTCGGTCGACATCTGGCCTAAAATTCGAGACATTTCTCAAAGTTCAGCTCACTCGCGGCTTTTGAAGACTAAAGATAAACCACTGTGGCTGCCATTATTTAAAACATTAATTTTTTCAATTAATTTAAACAACAAAATCAACAAACAAGTCTTGAAAATAAAATAAATTCTATAAAAATACGCAATCGTAACCACAACCTATCACACGATTCACATTAAACGCATCAATTGACATGTTTAAGTTTCCTCGGCGGGGCTGTTGATCCAAAATTTGCCAACGTAAGCCGTATATTTCCTATGCGCCATTATGCGAATTCAATCGGGAACCCTCGTGAAAAACTCGCCTCCGTTTATAACCACGAGGACATCGCGGGTTTCCAGCCTCGTGGTCCAACGAAACGACACCTTCGGAGATCGCTGTGCGAGGCATGGATAGTCAACGAGTTTACACGCTTAGAAGAACAGACGGAATTTCCAAATTTAAAAAATATAAATTATTTATTATTTTCTGTTCGGAAATATTTATTGGGGGGTCATTGATCATATAACCTAATGGAGGAGCCGCCACTGAAATAAGACAACAAATAACAATATTTGTCTGCTCTATTGGAGCCGGCCGCGCCATCTTGAATTGTTTATATTCGAAAGTGTCAAGTTGTATTGCAGAAGGGGGTAAAAATCAGTTACACGATTTGACTTAGATGAACAAGTGACGACACGGACTGAAACATAAATTGTCGTCCCAGTATATATGCAAGTAAAGAGGATAAAATGGCATGCTGGCCTTGTTTACTTATAAAATATTAAAAGTACACAAATTCCTCATTTCACCTGAACAAATGTATTGGAATAATATTGTTTTAGTCTACAGAATCGATGACTATTTTCCGAATGTCGGCGTCGATTTGTAAATATCTCTGATGTTCAGGCTTAAAACAAATTGATTTAGACCACAGTTAAATTAACCAATTCGCCATTTTGAAGTGATAGATTTGAAATTGAGAGATATCTGATGGCAGGTTACTACAATATTAACGATACTCTTTTAAGAAGATATTTTTAAAGTTAAGGTACATGAAGAAATAAGAAATAACGACGCTTGCATATAAGAACACCTTAACTCACTAACACTATAATTTAATAGTATGATTTAAAAAAATTAAAGGTCTTTTTATTTAATTAAAATTTATTATTAAATGTTTAAAAAAAGTTGTTAAAAGTTCAAACTTTTAGTAAAAATTAAATTTTAAATTAAGTTTGATATATATGATTATATATTATATTTATTATAAAAATAATAGATAATAGCAGTTAATAGACTATAATTCATAAAATGCACTTTTCTTTGCCTTTTCCACTTTTTGTAGCAAAACTATTTTATACATCAGATACTTTTATAAAATTAAAAAAGAAAACAATCAGCATCAAATTATCAAAATGTTTAAAAATTAACTAACATTAATCTATACTTCTAGGTATTAGTTTTTTTTTTTAACTGAAGATATTAGTTAGAGACGGTAACGGTACTTTTTTCGTACGAGACTAGAACGAGTACCGTATTAAAAATCAAAACTAATGAAATATTAAAAATTTACTTTAATGTACATCTTTCAATAAATAATATAAACTCATTTTAATGAATTTTCTTATTTGTTACCTCCGTATCGTTTGTCAAGATTTTTTCTTGGCACTTTTTGGAGGTTGAGAAATTAAGCTAAAAGTCTAAAGTAAAAAAACTAAAATACTCTGAAATATATGTCAGTTAACCAGCGATAATTAATTAAAAAGGAAGAAAACCGATTTATTACTTCCCCGAAAATTTTCCGAAATTGGAAAGTTCCCAAAGATGGAAAATATCCACTGCCCGTCACTAATTGAAGTTAAAAATAAAGCTAGAGATTTAGGAAACTAATCTAAAAATATGCCAAGTAATTTTGAAAAAAAATATTATGGAACTGACTACCAATTATTTTAGAAATGTTATCTTATTTAAAGATATGCCCAGGGAATTATATTTATCTGGATTGAATGTGGTAGGGAGTTTATATTCGAAAATGAATGACTTGCCTGTATGTTCTTCCTAACTTATTATATACATTTGCATACACCATATATTTTCTAAATACCACTTACCAAAAAGTACTTCATATTTAACTTAAGAGGTATATTTGCGAAATTTTCAATTTTTATTATACAGTTCCGTTTTTTTTTAAATTGCATTACCTGATTTTATTTTGCTTTTAAAAAATGAAAATCTATACATTCTAGTCCTATATAAACACATAATATAAGTTTTGGACAAGCTTTGATAAACTTTAAATTCGCAACATTCTTACTTTTCAACAATAGTTTATATGTTTACAGGCAGACTTTAAAATGTTTGCCTTGATCTAAAGTATTAAATATAATCTAATAATATTTAAACATAAATGATATGTTTCCTTGGTTTTTTTTTTGTCTGTAGAAGATAAAACTTTTTCTAATAAAATAACTATAGAATAAATGTGATTCGTTTTTAAAAAAGGGCTACAAAAAGCTAATATTGCTGATTATGAGTTATTAATTATCAGTAAACAAAAAATTGATTTATTTCAGTAAGATTGGGAACTTCCAATATTTTTCTTTCTGGGACCAATGACACATGTAAATAAACACTGCCTAGCTGTGACATGTGATATTCTAATATCGCTATCATAAAGAAATAAAATCAGACAAACTAACAGTTGTGATTAATAAAACTCGAGAGTAATGCCAACAGCTATGAATATCTCAGATGTTTCTAAGGCAGACCGTATCCCAATCGTCCTATGAATTATCTTGATTCTATGAGTACATGGCTGAAGTGACGAATGAATTTCTAAATTTACCAACAACCAAAAACCCAAAAAAAATCATAGTCACTAAAAAATATCAAATTTAAAATATGTACGAAACTTCAATAATTCTCAGGTGCTTGCTACCTAATGGGGAGGCGCTGGCGACCTCTATCATTAATTCCCTAAGATTACCTCTCCAATAGTGGTGTTCGAATTCGGCGATAAAGTGTAGATCCTATATACTTGATTAAAAATGTATAAGATACATAGCATCATATGCAATGGATAAAAAGTTTATTCATTTTTAGAAGAAAACAACATAAAAAACTAAAATGTAAAATATTTAAAAGTTAGCTACTGTAATCAAATAACATCTTTTCGGCAGTTGTCCAAAATTTTGCAGTAAATAACAATCACACTCACAATAAAAAAACGGCTTGATTCGGAAAAAAAGCCCTGAAAAAAATTCCAACGTATTATTTTACGAGAAATACTTAAGCCGCAAGGTGTCTAATGACATTTCTTAAAGAACTAAAACTATTTAAAAACCATATAATCCGCAACATTTCATAACAGCACCGTATATCGTAAAACTTTTTGTAATATGAAATTACCTTTTTAAGACATATAAAGTTACTATTGACATTTCACTGATTATAAATAGTTTAATTAATTTTTTTTCTTAGCCTACTTATTTTAAAAACATTCTTGACAATATCCCATATTTAAAAAAAATGGAGCTTAATGAAAAAGTCTGACCCTTAAATTCAAATGTACAAATGGACAGAAAACACTTATGCCGAATCGTTTTTCTTTACAAAGATACGTAAAATAAAGATTTGAAAGGTTTCCATAGTCATGTTTTATCGCTTTGAAATATGTCATTTAGTATTTAATGTAAAATGCTGGAACCCCCAAGCACAGCCTGATCATTTTAACTTGCCCACATTTTAATCTGCTATAACTTTATTATTTATCAAGAATTCGTAACAATTTAATAAACAAATTCTATGGGTACATACCACGTTTTTTAAAACAATTAAAACAAATTTTATAATTGTCGAAAACACAAATATAACTTGCATTTTTTTAAATGAATCACCATGCTTTCAATAGATTGGCCTCTTTTTCTCGATTCTAAATATTCCGGATAGAGACCCTCTTTTTCCCCTCACCACATTTCTCTTAATTGCCTCGATTATTTTTAAATATAAAGGTAAAGACCTAGGTATTTAAAGTAACATTTACAAGGTGTCTCATTTTAAAACACGAAAGGAATATTTATATATTTGACAATTTTTTTGGCATATGAAACTTGGTAACTAGCCATACAATTGGTTTTTTGTACCATTTTGATATCTTTAAAAACAAGAGAGTTATATGCACATCAAGAAAATATATGGTCTAATTTCAAAAGAAGAAATTAATGCGGCTTTCAATATATTTGGGCCCATTTGATGTTCTGAAAGAGCATATTTTTTGTATGTATGTAAATGTTTGATAGTTGGAGCATTAAAAAAAAACATTCTTTTTGGAGCAAAATATGGCGAATGGGCGGTTTGCCACTCCACCTAGGAAAAGACCATATATTAAGTGTATATTACGCCTGCAGAATTTTGTTTAATTTCAAGTTAGGTTAAGAAAGACATTGAATTTTTAAAAGTATATTAATTTTTTACTGTGGCCCTGTCGTTTGCCATCCCACCTAGGAAAAAACCATATATTAAGGGTATATTACTCAACTGCCTGCAAAATTTTCGTTTAAATTAAAGTTAAGTTAAGAAAAACGTTAAATTTTTAAAAATATATTAATTTTTCAATCCACCCCTGTCGTTTGCCACCTCACCTAGTAAAATATCATATATTAAGGGTATATTATACCATATGCCTGCATAATTTCGTTTAATTTCAAGTTAAGGTAAGAAAAACATTGAATTTTAAAAAATAAATTAATTTTTTACTCTGCCTCTGTCGTTTGCCACCTCACCTAAAAAAAGACCATGTATTAAGTGTATATCACTCCATGTATTTGTAAAGTTGCGTTAAATTTGAGGTAATAATAAAAGAAATATGGCATTTTTAAAAATAAATTAGTTTTTCACTTCGCCCCTGTCGTTTGCCGCCCCACCTAAAAAAAGACTATGTATTAAATGTGTATTACTCCACGTGTCTGCAAAATTTCGTTAAATTTGAGGTAATGATAAAAGAATTATTGCATTTTTTAAAATAAATTAATTTTTTACTCCGCACCTGTCGTTTGCCACCCCACATAGGAAAAGACCATATATTAAGGGTATATTAATCCATCTGTCCAAATATTAAGTTAATGTAAAAAAGACATTTCGTATATTACTTCATCTGCCTGCGGAATTTCGTTTAATTTCAAGTTAATGTGAGAAAGACATTGCATTTTTAAACAAATTAATTTTTTACTCCGCTTCTGTCGTTTGCTACCCCACCTATGAAAAGATCATATATTACATGTATACTACTCCACCTGTCTACAAAATTTCGTTAAATTAGAGGTAATGATAATAGAAATATTGCATTTTTAGAAATACATTTTTTTGATTAAGTCATTAACGTTTGCCACCCCCTATCGGAAGAGTTTGCAAAGTTTTGTTGCAATTAGATTTAACATAAACAAGATATGTTTGCCCTTTGAAATATCCTGGAACTTATTTTCTTGTTTATTTATATTATGTCAAAGGTTTATCTGGTCCGCTGTAAAATTTTGTTGCTGGCTCCTTGTTGCTAGCTACAAGGAGCTGGCTTGACGGATATGGCGAATCAATGGACCGAATGTAAAAGGAGTTTCAGTTTTTTTTTAATATGAATTGTAATTTTAGACTAATTAATAGTTCCTAACCTTCGTCTTTTATTACCATATATATGACAGCTTAACATTAATTCGAAACGCATTTTATTTCTTATGCAGAAAAAAAAAATGTAATTAAAATATAATAATTATATAGATATTGATAAATAAAAATATTAAAATATTTTTATCCATCAATATCTATATAATTAGGACCTTTATTTTATTTTATAGGTTTTGGACATTAAGCAAAAAAGGAAAACGATTTTTAATTTTTTTTATTCGGAAAGCTTATTGTAAGTAGCTTATCCACGGTGAATTTGAATAAATTAGACCAAGGAATGCATCCAAAAAAATAAACTGATTGAAATTTTAAGACCTATTTGTGTAGTATTTACATAAGGTATAAAAAGCATGATATTTTATAAAAATTTAGGAAACATATTTTTCAAAAAATTATCCAATACGTTAAGCATTTTCAGGATAATACCTTGAAAAGAGCGCGTGGTCCGCACTTGTTAGGAAAATAACTATTCCTCACTTGTATCGGCGTTTGCTCGTTTGTGCTGTAAAAAACTGTTTCGCAAGCCTATAAGAGTAACATAAATAAACCTAAAATAAAACTTGAGCCAGTCTCATAATGGTGGATAAGCGTACTTTATGATTAATTTTCCAGATATCCAAATTTTATATCACACAAATATCTTTCGCCAGACTTATTTAGGATGTATCTACCAATTACCATATTTATCTCTGTAATTCAGGATAGTACAGGCGAATAAGGATACGTCCCAAGAGCCATTGCATATACAAGTACGTATTAGTATGCAAATTTGCGACGAGATAAGTCGGCAATATTAAATATATGAGGACTTTAAAGCAAACAACACGACATGGATTCTTCGAAACGATACAAGATTTCTTTTAACACTCTTTGCAGTTAATGCCGTGCATTGCATATGCCGTGTTATTAACAACGGAAGCAGAAATTAGATATGCATGGAAATCAGGCGTGAAGATGCTATTCCCACTGTAATATTTCTGTACAGAATTGATGGGTTCGTAGCTCATTTAGAGTAGATTCTATATTGTTATGTGGCTCATATTCTCCTATGAGGCTTATCGGGATATATTTTGTTTGGTTCCTGTGCTTCAATTCGACATATGGATATTTTCAGTTACATTGCGAAAAATGTCATGCAAACTGGGAATTCAAAAAAGTATTTACATTTTGGTTAGGCAAAATTCATTTAAGTGTGACGGACGATAAACATCCCAAAATAAGGGTAAAATATGTTGACTGAAATAAAGGAAATTGATGTTGAAGCTGCCCCATATAAAACATCGTAAAACACTATAATATCTAAAATTTAGCTAGTGTTATCAAATAACATTCTTGCGGCAGCTGTACAACATTTTGTAGTAAATTACAATATACTCAAACACCAAAAAAACAATTTTAATCAGGAAAAAGCCTCGACATAAATTCCATCGTATTATTTTACCTACCTACCTAATACCTAAGCCACAAGATGATATTTCTTAAAGAACTAACAAAATTTAAAAACCACATAAACCACATTTCATAACATCAGCGTAAACATACAAGCCAATTAAATTACTCATGGTTTTAAACGTGGTAAAAAGTATTGTTTTTACGTGGATATTCAAAATGCATTTTTTTTAAATCGGTTGTAAATCCTTAATCAAAGTCAAAACCTCTTGAGCTTGAACTAAATGCACAATGGCCAGAATCAGTTTAGTTACTCCATTTTTGTGGAGTCATTTTTTTTCGCTCATATCCTTGCATATAATTCAATAAATTTTGTTTTTTAAAAATATCTACTTTTTGCCAAAACTTATGTTAATACTAAAAAAGTAGGTCCGGATCGGCTCGGTAATACTTTTTATGATCCGGTTAGGTAAGATCCGGAAAAAGGGGGTAAATGGAATCACAGAAACAACTACTCCGCTGGTTAATACCACGATCGACATTGAATTACATTGGGAGCAATAATCTTAATATATTTTATTTCACTTTACATCAACGTCATAACAAGGATACTCCGATACTTGGTTAGAACATGCCCTGCAATGCCGCAGGCGCAATGATCCGTTTTGAGCCTTTGCTCTACACGGGGCTCCCTAGTCTATGCTGGACTGATGAGCTCTAAAGGGAGTGAAATCGCGATCTTCTGATTTGGTAGATACATCCGAAATAAGTCTGACCGCACTTTCTAACAAGTCTGGCTGTTACAAGCGAAAGGAAAATCTTATTCCGATGTTTTCTCCAGTAAAAGTTTTTTTAAGGATTGAACTACAGAATATTTTGAAATGACCAAACTAGTGCAGAAATAGGAAACACAGTACCCTTGGACAAACAGCTTTTTTTTTTCAATATTAAAAATATAGGTAAGCTTAAAAATGATGTGTTACTGCGTTATGTATTCAGGTTTATTTTATTTTGTATAGATTTCATTTTCTTTTCTACAGATATGTGTTCATGTATCTTCCGTAATAACAAGAACATGTCGACACATTGTTTAAGTGTGTATCCGACAGGGTAATAAAACATCCGGGCCAAACCTGATAATTTATAAAATATCACCATAAAATAAGCCATTTCTTCTGGCAGCTGATTTTTCTAAAAATAATATATTAAAGTAACTCTTACCAAAAACCAGTTATACTTTTAATAAACTGTCGATATAATAAAATAACAACCCTCCTCGTAGACTTAGGGTCAACTACAAACAGTAACAAGGATTCTTACTCAACACCTACATTTACTACAAGACATACCTGCGTTGAAAGGTAACGGGAAACCACTACGTAGCCCACATTCCTTAGTGTTATGGTTTAGTTTAGTGCAATAAAGAAATCATCTATATATATATATATATATATATATATATATATATATATATATATATATATATACATAGATATAAATATATATATATATATATAGATATATAAATATATATAAATATATATATAGATATATAAATATATATAAATATATATATATATATATATATATATATATTATATATATATATATATATATATACATTATATATAAATATATATATAATATATATATATATATATATATATATATATATATAATATATATAAATATAATATATATATATATATATATATATATATATATATATATATATATATATATATATATATATAAACAGAAATTTCAATTTCTGTGCGGTTCTTGGTCGTAAAAAGTTATACAAAACGAAACCAGTAACGGTAAGGATTACACCTTCACCATATATATATATATATATATATATATATATATATATATATATATATGTAAGATTAACCTGACAATTGGAAACAGTGCGTCGCAGATTGACAACTCTGGGCGCTAAGCAACGCGGAAATCGATGGACCCCAACTATATGGAATACAAAACAAAGTTGGGGTCCATATACGTGGTATTCTCTTTTACATTGGATGAATAGTCTATTCAGAGTTTAATCTGTGTTTGCTCTTACATATGCTTAATTTAAGATACTAAATTTTAATGAGAATACGCACATTTTATAGCGGTATATAACCGGCTAAAATTTAAAAAACGAACAACTATAAATATTATTAAAATGTATCCTTTAGAATACTATCATCACTAGGTAAGCACTACGGGCGTCATTTCGGGAGGAAGGACGGGGTTGAGCTAGTGAGCAAGTATTAAATAATATTTCGTATGACCTCTGAAAAATTTCGGGGACCCATCCAGAATAAATACATTTTGTTTATCCTTAATACAAAATAGGTATATTTAAAACTCAGATGTGAGTGATTTTTTTTAAGGCCAAACTTTTTTAAAATGACATTTTGTCCCGGAACCCTTTAGTATTTTCTCTTTTTATGATTTGTTCCATTAAAATGTCTGTTTGTTTTAACTAAATGTAAAATCAAATTATCACAAAACCGGAGCTGATGTGACTTGAGGCAGATTCAAAATATGTGTTTATGACATAAAACCCTTGCCCTGCTTTAGTGTTGGTTACTCGGTACAGTGCTTCAATATTAAGCGATCATATTATGTAAAACATAAAAAAGAAAACAGCTTTTGTAATTCTTATTCTGCCATATTCATTAATTTACCTGTAAAATTATAAATTAGCAATTATTAAATACAGTTGTTAGGCACGCCAAAGGTGATAATTAAATGTCAAAACTAAATTATTTCCCAGTGAATGCGTGCCGACAAAATTGTTTCGGTTTGTTAGCCCGACTATTTAGTTATTAACATATACCCAACATCTCTTATAAGCAATTATTTGCATTTGTTAAAGATAAGTTAAATTTTAAACTATGCGCAATAAACATGAATAAATATTCGTTTTAACATCTATTTTGTAGAGTTATTTATCTCTTAAGACAGTAGTTAAGCAGTATATTGATCGATTCGTGACTTTCAGCGTTCCCAATTTTTTCCAACTGGGAAGTACAGTCAAGGTTTACTGAATACTATAAGTAAACTTTGCTCAGTACCTTACGTTAAGAGCTTAGCAAAGGCGAGTCGTGGTTTTCAGGGGCCCTGGGCTGATTGAATTTTTAGGCCCTTTTATGATTTTAAAAAAGCTTAATTTTTCGCATTGACAGTTACTAGACTACAACGGAAAAAGAGAACGCTGAATAATTTCAAAACAGAAAACGTATTACAAAGTTAGCAAACGTTTCTGAACACAAAAATCTTACATTAAAAAAAATACCTTTTTGCATTTTACCGAGACGCACTAGCGAATCGTTTTATGATAAAGATGAATCGCTAAGAAAACATGGTTTTTAGGATTATACCGTTTAATGTTTTATTTTAGAAATCTCTTAGATTATTTGTTATTTATTTTATTTTATTTATTTGTTATTTAATGACGTCTTAGTTCACCAAAAATAACCATTATAAATTTGTGTGTTTGACTCGGCTAGCTGATTTTATTTATGAAATTAGATCATTAGGATATGTTTTAATTTTAATTTTAATAATACTCTGGCTAATTGATATTTGTAAAAAGTTTTCAAAGATATTTTATAATTTGGCTATGGACGCCAGAGTAAATAAAATAAATTATATAAAGTAAAACAAATAGAGAAATTTAGGTATATAATTAGCTTCAGGCAATATGCTGTAAATATATTCAAAATTAAACAAATGAAAACGACATATTCCATTACTACCAATTTATTCATCCCTCGGACTACAATTATTCTTACAGGTGTTTCTGTTATTCGCACATGAATCATACAAGACGTTAATTAATTAGGTTATATAAGTGTGCAATAACAAGATTTACAATATATGATAAAGTGAAATGAAAATAATTAAATTTCTCTTATAAGAAAGAAATGTTATTTAAAATAATAAAAAGGATTATGCATTTAAAATATGAAAATCAGTCAGAATGTTAATATTTACTATTATTCAAAAATATTATTGACAAATAAGTTATATCTAAACATTTTGACAAATTAATGAAATTATCAAAATTTATTTCTTTTTATATGCATAATTATCAACCAACTAACGTAAAAAAATTGGAAAATACTTTTCTCCAAAAGAAAATTAGGTATGCATAATAATCAAATGATTCAGCCTAGCAGAGCAAAATATTAGAAGAGTTAATCAGTTAATTGGCAGCTAAAGCTTAGTGTTTTAAGCAGCTGATCTTTAATCAGTTTGATTAAGTTATATGCAAAAATTAAGTCGGATCGTACAAACAATGTAACTCAACTATGATCGGTGGTTAATTTAAGTTAGTGTTCAGAAGCTGATCTTTAATCAGTTTTATGAAAATTTAATCACAAAAATGAAGTCGTTTGGGTCGTGCAAACAATGAAACCTAACTATGATCGGTTAACAGCTGATCTTACGCAAACTTTCTGTTGAAATACTACCTTTATTATTAAAAATAACAAACATAGATGTGGGGCTAGAAGGGAATATATAACTATTTATCATAATAGATGCATACTTTAAAAAGGCGAATAAGAACTATTCCTGCTAATGAGGATGTAGGATTAGATATCCTAATACTTTCAAGGTATGATTATTTATTACTTGTTGACATGCCGTTTTATTATTTTTCTAGAAAATTCTGCCAATTCAATAAGAGATGATGCTAAAGGTCTACAAACAAATATTGGGAAGATTAATAGAACATTGAAAAAATATAACTTTTATCCATTTGAGCCAGGATAAGTTCAACATTTAACCGAATAAACAGGAACGTTTGCGATTCTGTAGTGACATATTAGAACAATCCGAAACGGATCCAAACTTCTTTAACACAATTCTGCTAACTGATGGGTTCTGTTTCAGCACTGCAGGTATTCCAAACAGAATTCTGGAAGGCGTTCAGTAAATGTGTAGTGTGAAATAAAAAAAAATAGAGTCTTAGGCCCAATTTTTTTGGATCATAGCTTGACGGGTACCATTCATCTTAACATGCTTCGTAATGACATTGACAACATTATTCACGGTTTACCTCTTACGGAGATGCAACGCATTATTTTCCAAGAAGATGGGGCATCAGCACATAATGCCGTCGAGGTAATAAATTTTTTGAATGAAAACTATGAAACATGGATTGGTAAACATGGAACCGTTAAATAACCGCTGAACGGCCCGGATTTAAGTCCCCTTGATATCAATACATAGTGGAGATATTTGCAAAATAATAACCTTTGAAAATAGGTACATATAGTCGAAATACTTAAGGAAAATATTCAAATTAGGATAACAAATTAAATCGAAATCCATTTTGGATAGTAAAATCTATCGATAAATTAAAAAAAGCATATCCTTTTTGTATAAAAAAAAACGGGGCTCACTTCTAGCAACACAGAGGATTTGAATAATTAAATGTGATTTTCTTCTTACTACATTTTTATTTATAAATGTTCCAAATAAACCTTTCCTTTCGTTAACAAAATATGAGTTTTCGTTTTTTATTTAGTAGATTAGAAAGAGCGCAAGTGTGTGCTTATTTGGCAACGTTCCCACATTATTGTCATTCCTCAATAAGAAACACCTATTATCTTTGTAATTTTTTGCTACCATAGACCAATAAAAATGGTGCAGATTTCTGTAGCGTAAGTTCTTTATTTCATTAATAAAGTTAATAACTGGTATTTAACACTTCGTGGAAATAGCTCTATAAGAGGTAATTAAGATTTTATTACTTAACATAAAATAAATTGACAGATAACGAGCAACATTTGGTCGATCAACTAAGCATTTAATACGAGCATACTGAAAGAAGTAATTAAATAATACAATATTTCTAGACTTGATACACAATTAGACGTTCCTTGAAACACACTTTGATAATGTACAGCTATAGTTCTATTTATGGATTATTAAATTTTATTTCTGATGCAATCTTGGACTAAATAATTAGTAAAATCGTGATTATTTTGCCTTTCTCACCCCGTTTGCAGCTTCCCAAGACTGTAATACCATTTGGAATATTAAGATCAAATTATTGAGCTAAATTGCAGTCGTTGTTTGTTGAGATCAGAGCCATCGTAACTTTAGATCAAATCTCGGCGAGCGAAAGTTAACTTATTCAATTTAAATATATTTGTCTGAAATATATGAAATTAAAGTACGTACAACTACCAGCAACACTATTTCTGGAATACGTAAAAGCAGTTATTAATCAATTTCTTTGGAATAAATCGCTACCCCAAAGTCTTCAATATTTGCTATATTTGCTAGTTAATCCAGAAGTATCTGGTTATAATATTAAAATAATATTTTAATTGTATAGCTAGTAAGTAAAAAGTCCGAAGAATAATTGAATTATACCAAGATATATATATATATATATATATATATATATATATATATATATATATATATATATATATATATATATAGACATTTATTCTTAACGGTTATAACGCCCAAATTGTATAACGAAATATGTCGCGTCGTTTTAAACCAATATAGTGGAAGTGTTTATGTGTTGTGTTATTTTTACATTTAACATAATAATAAATTTCAGCACTTTGTTACTAAAAAAATATTTTATATAATCCTTTTATTTATTACGTCTATTATTTACGTCTGCCCGGTACTGTCCTAATATATTATCCTCAAAAAAGATGACCGTGTCGTCCGCAAAGCTGACTAAATCTCCTTCGACTTCCCATTAAAAAAGCCTTCCCTAAATTCAAATTAAAAGCAAGTATTTAAATATTAGACAAAATTAAGGCGTTGCACCTCATAGCTGTTAAAACACTGTATTTTTTTCTCTTTTATTCTGAATTCTGTAATGTAGAGCAATATCATCTCTGGGAATAAAGCCTCATCCTACGCTCTCAAATCATCTAACTATCCATTTTTTACATGACAAACTTTTAATGACACCACTGAGTACCTGTTAACCATATATCCTTTTATAAAATAAAATATGAAGAGGTCTGTATTTTGCACATGGGAACTAACCAATGACGAACCCATTTGAGCCGTAGGAAATGATTTCCCACGTGATGCAAAAGTAAGTTTTCAGACCTTGCTGGTTGTGTGTGTTTTTTGACGATTTCTTAGCAGTCGTAAAAAATAATTATAAAGCAAGCCCTGTCCTTGACGCTGGTGAAGGATAAAGGTTTATATCAATTTTTAAAAGCATTTTCAGGCAAATAATCCTGGACCTGCCATATCGGTCGAAAGAAAAGTTAAAACAAGGTACTTGGCATCTATTTTTTGCAACATGACGATAATTCCTCGAATAAATAGAGTAAAATAAGTCCAATAACAGAGAGCACATTAACACAGAACTATTGAACCGTTTCTTGGAAGAGGAACAACATTACGAAACAAACTATTTTTAATTTTTTGCATGTGCTCTCTATAAAAACGGAGCAGTCAGTCGTTTATTAACTCTCTAATAAATTGAATTATTTCGGCAGTGTCTGACCTTGCGGCTCGTATGGCAACTTCAAAGCAAACGAGACGGTTCGTCTCGTGTTTTATACAGTCATCACCTAGGAAAACAAAAAAATTAGTGATGACTAAGCTAAACCACGTGTTTCCTACAATTAAGAGTAAACGTAATGACTCGCCAATCTTTGACATTGAAAAATCAAGCAAATACATTAAACATGTGTTTTTGAACATTACATTAAAATATATGGAAGGCAATTAATATAAAAATATGTAAATATTTTGGTCATTATATCTAGTATATAATAAATGATTCGGCGACCTTAACAAACCACAGAGACTCATCAAAACAGGAGATACGTCTTGAGAAAACAGCATATTCAGTTAAAATAAATAATGGATACATTTATTTAATAATATTTACGCAATTTCCGAAGTCTTTAAACTAAAAACTGGTAACAGATTTGTATAAAAATTAAAGATATATTTTCAGTAGAAGTAATTATGTAGTTTTAAACTGGTTATATTGGAAAATTACTGGACAGAAAACCACCTTGGGTTTGTTTATAGACATATGAGTTTTTGACAAAACTACCTTCTCGAAAATTTCGTCTATCCTAGCCAAAATGAATACTGTGTTGAATATCAACATAATTTCATCATTTCACGGCAGAGACTAGCTGATTGTATTCAGCCAATCTGTTACAATCCTCATCACCTACCCAGAGCCCTATCAATAGTCCCTTTCTGCCCCCTGGATTCCTCTCACCACGGTCTAATTACTGCTTTTTGAATTGTAATTTTGCTAATTGGAACAGGCTGCCGGATTTCTATTCTACTCTTCCGAAATTTGTATACAAATCTCTGATTAATCGAATTAAGCACAGAAATCTTTATACCCCATTCTATTAAGACCTCGAAACCACTGAATAATAAATCTGGGTTTTCAAAATCCTGCGGTAATTCCGAACTAGAGAAAATTCGTACACATAAAGATTTCTGTAAAAACTGTGCTTCAGAAAATCAACAGGGTAAATACAACGCACGAAATCATTACAGTTACATAATTTCCGACGCGAAAAATGCATTCAATACACGCATAATAGGCAAAGTTCTTTCTTGCCAAAATGGTAGCCAATCCTTTTGGTCGGCTGTCGAAAATATTAACCAAGAGCTCTGCAAGTGTTTTTCCACTGTTAACTTCTGGTGATCAAATCGCCTTCATATCTAAAGCAAAACCTAAACTTTTAATCCATCCCTCTCATTTCGCCCTCCCAACAATACTGGCTTTGCCATACAAAATATACGAAATAATCTTCAGGATTAACAACATTTGATGTATTCTCCTAACACTTAATTCCATAAATTCCATATCTGGCCTTGATGATATTCCGGCAATAGTCCTAAAAAAAGTACGCCTTTGAACTAGCCTTATACTGAAAAAGAGATACAAAGCTACTGACTCTAACTACAGACCAATATCCCTAATCCCAATTATAAGTAAGGCTATAAATTTATACATGGGAGGCAATACTGTTTCCGTCACCAAAGACCCACTGCAGTTCTTTTTACCTTTGTAACTTACCAATGAAACAAAAGCATCAAGTTTCATGGAGATGTCCAAATTATTGCCCTCGATATATTCAAACCGTTCGATCAAGTCTGGCATGACGCACTTCCTAACAAACTTCCTACTTATGGTTGGTTCTTCTCCAAAATTTTGTATTTGGATTGATAGTTTTTCTTTCAGCAGAAACATTTCTAAAGTGGTTAATGATAATTTACAAAATCAACGCAGGTGTCCTACAGAGTTTAATTTTGGTAGCTACCCTCTTTTTCCGGCATACCAATGATCCGCTTTTTTCTACCAGCAATCCTACAATAGTACACACTACACTGATGACTTGATCTTGAATGAGGATCTTCAAACAATCGTAGAATGGAGAGCAAAAAACTTTGTTCAGTTTAACGCCATTAAATCTCAATTTACTATCCCACAAATTACTTCCCAGTATCCACACCATTCAAATAAATATTGAAATTTTTGTAGCCAAAGTATTCTTTAGCCTAATTGATGTTGCTTTTCAGCAGGGTCTTGGCTGGCACAAGTGAACTGTCCCAGAAGCTGCTAAAAAATTGGGTTTTCTTTTCCGAGCCCAAGAATACTTTCTTCTGCTAATTTGTAGATTGCTTCCACATCTTATATCAAGCCCGGCTTTGAGTACTGCTCGCATATATGGAGAGCAGCCTATTCTTCAATTCTGAATATTCTTTGCTTTGTCCAAAGAAGAGTTATTCGGCTGACTGAAGATTCAAACATCATTAGTTACCTATTTTACAGATACTATCATGGATTCTATTCTGACGAATTATACCTTCCTTAGCCATTCCAGTCAGGGAGATACGAGCATCAAGCCACATGCATCCCTTCATCGTCCAACTGCAAAAATCAAGAATATCTCACTTTATCTGCTCTTTTATTCACAGAGTGTTCTAATTATGGAATGTCTTAGCAGCAAAGGCCTTTCCCTCTTTTCCTAATCTCGAAGTCTTTAAATCCCGCGTCAATTTACTTTCCCTATCTTTACTTAAATCAACCACTGTACCTAGGACTTGGGTCTTCGTCCTTCGTGGTCTGCTCACAGACAAATAAAATAATCAATCCAAGGAAAAGTGCAGTTAAGGTTAGCAATAAAATTCACTCTAATGAGTCGCCAATTTGACATTTCATAGTTAATCATTAGCAAATTATGTAAACCCGACGACACAATGACCATAGGATGACGTACAAAAAGTATCCAGAGGTCCAACCTCTACATTACTTACATTTTTTAAAACATACTAAACGGTGGGTTTTTAAGACGTAGACCGCCTACTATAACAGAGCATTAAATTTCATTCACACCTTTATCGTAAGAATATTAGCCAAGCGAGTCAGAATTTGCTATCTGAACTGCCAGAGTTATCCTCTAAGTAAGAAACATTTATGTTTTAAATCTGCTATTTATTCTTCTACAGGGTGTTTCAAAAAACATGTGCCATCGCTTGTGAGGAGATTCTCCACTCAAAAATAAAAGTAAAAGTCCTTATCAACATGGTTCTGATTTCGCTTCGCTTCTGACATTTTTTTATTTCATAGCAATCAGAATGAAAATTGGAAAAAGGAAAGTTATTTCAACTAGCACATATTTCACTGGGACGTGGACTGATTCGCCAGTGGCGAGCGTGTGGGCCACTTACTTTTTTATCATTTGTTAGCATAGTTATGTAAGCTGTGTAGTGCCGGTTAAAAGTTACCTATTTATCTTTTGTCGATTTCGGTCTCTTTTATGAAAAAAAAAATGTAATTTAGTTAACCCCTATTAAGTCAAACAAATATTAATCCCCAAAAATCTAGTATTCCATGACCTGGGTTGAATCAAACATCAGATTGAGTTATTGTCATTTACTTCTCAAAGTCTCAGATTCTGTCGATTGCGATATGTAAGTTTAGTAAATAACTAGTTTCGTGGTTCTGTTCTTAGATTTAAGTGTTTTTTTAGTTTTAGTTTGTTGCATTCTTAGTTCTAAAAGGTTAACTTTTCCGCGTTACGTTTTTAAATATTACGTGTCCTTAAAATGTTTTATGTTAATTACAACTTGGCTGAATTATCCGATTTGTTATTAGTTTATCGTGAAGCGAGATAAAATGGAAGATTCCCAACGAATGACACCCTCCAAACCGACGAACTGTGAGGGTTGATGAGGCAGTTCTGAATGCAGTGGAACGTAACCCCACTATAAGTACGAAAGTCGTTTCTAACAAAATACGAAATATTACTGCATCGTCCGTGCACCAAATCTGGAAAGACCAACAATTAAACTTTTACTGAGAGATTATAGGTCATTTTATCAGTGTTTTTTAAATAAGTTGAAAAATGACCAACATTTTTCTCGTCGTGAAAAAGATCTACAGTATACTATATAATTAAATTGCATATTTCTCATAAATGAGATCAAAGTTATCATTTTTACACTTCCAAATTTCATTCGGATTACTACATTCGTATTTCGTAAAACTTTAACACCCTGTATCTCAGAAACGAAGCAAGATTCGACCCATGTTGGTATCAACTTTTAGTTTTATTTTTGGGCGAGGAATCTCCCCACGACCGAGAGCACATGTTTTTTGAAACACCCAGTATATCTAAGTTTAGTTTTTTTTGCATTATTTTTTGGTCTTTGTTCTATTAGCGTAATTTACAATATTTTGCTCAAAAACAACTTTCTCTGACTAGCTGTAGACAATGAAAATATCTCGAATAAAAAAACTGACGTTTTGCTTCAGTTACGAAAGTTTATTGCCAGTTGTTTCAATTTCGATGCTGATTCGCCGATAAACCAACACCATAGGTTAATATCGACGTTTTGCCACCTCTAATGCGATGCAGCAGCCTACAACGTCTCTGTGTTGTTCGTCTGGGACGGTGCCATAAATTTACACCTCGCCGACGTCTAACTAACCAACAACTTATTACCCCGAGCCCCCGATAAAGATCTGGGCAAAATTCCATCGATATTAGTAATGAACCAGGTAGAATCTTTGGTGGGTTGTTTTCGCGACTAACATTTTTTGAATGCCCGTATTTTTATTTTTATTTATTCGGGTCGTATTTGGTGGCGCCATATTAATGAATTCCAATTAAATTGAAAACATTTTATGGTGTCCAATGTTTGTAACAAAAGAACTATAAAAAACCAACATGTTTTACTGTTTATGCCTTGATGGATACCTATTTTTTGTTAACATTTTTCAAAATGTCCATCAATTCGAACTTTTAGTTCATACGTCAGTCCCAATAATATATTGAACATAGATAAGTTATTTTTGGTAGAAGATGAAAACAGCTTGAGACTAAACATTGCATAAAAGCACTTTAGAAATATTTTTAAACACCATAATAAAAAGGCGATTCGCGAACTGCTGAGATTCAATATTACTTTAGTCAAAAGATGGGTTATTAACTTTGGCTGACAATAGACTGGTTGGTGTTTCGTCACGACAAGACCGTTTTTCTATTCATATTTTAATCATGTTTAACACAAGGCCGAATTAACGCGTTTAAAAGTTCTAACCACTATAGCAACGTTTCCTGACTTTTAAGAAAATAGAAGAAATAAAAAAAGCGTATATGGCTATTTTTTTTTAAAGCAACATGACTTTGTAAGCTACAGTTTACTTGCCAGAAAGTTAGCTTTGGAAGATGCGCCTCTAGAAATAGTCTGCTAAAAATTTAACTTGTACATGTACAGTACATGACAATAAAGAGGATACTAAACTGAGGTTCTATACACATCTTATGTTGAACTGTTGCTGTTTTTTTTGTAGATATTTCAGCCTGTTTAAATTATTGCTTAGATGAGCAGTTTGTAATTCGCATTGTTAAAAACATGCGCAGAGCAATAACTTTTAACAAAATTTACAAAAACGCACTGTATTTTATCTGTTAAACATAGTTTCATATTCACTATTACTTTGATTAAAGGTGTCTTTGAGAATATTTGGGACTTTAAAAAGTTATGTGATAAAACCCATACTCTTAATTTTAGATCACGTAACGGAATCTTGTATCTCTGCTGGTTCTGGGATTTTGAAAGAAAATTGTAAACGAGGTATGCTTTTTACGGAAAACAACATTTTTGTATTTTTTATGCCCCCTGTATAAAACATTAAATTTTTGATAACGCAAACCTTATTCATTTTTGAAGCAAAAACTTTTATTAAGGGTGACTTTGTTTTGTATCTTGTAAAATGAGACATTATTACTCTTACACAAAATAACATTTTCGTATTTTTTAATGCCCGATGTATAAAAAATTGAATTTTTGATAACACGAACTTTTATCAAAAATGACTTTTTTCATATCTTCCAATGTTTAGTTCAGTTGTCTCCTTGTAAAGTCCGGACATACCATATACCTAAATCTATATATTTAATTGAACATAAAGGTTTTACTTGGTATGGGTTCCGGTCAAAACGGTAGTTTAATTTAAAAACCAAATATGTAAAAATACTTCATTTGATCTCAATTGGTAAATCCCCCTATATGTAGAAGAAAAGGTCAACGTTCTTAAAAAACGCTCTGAACTTTAGTCTTCGAAATTTATTAACTTTCGGGAAAACAGTGCTTTGCAGTGCTTCGTAATTTATTACGCTGATCAACCTTCCAAAGTTTTCCCATTCTTGCGCAAAACAAAATCTAGGTCGCAATGCGGAGGAGAGTCCTTCCAGGACCTTGAGACACAGCTGCCCAACCTTGTCCTGGATTGAGAACGGTTTATTGAATAATAAATCTGCCATCTGTTGGCAAAATATTACTGATGGGATTTTTCACCATCTCTAGGTCCGAGAGGGACCCGCAAAGGTACTAGGGACTCAAAGGACCCGTCTTAACATCATCCCTGAATTTACTCTATTTTCATCTAAAATACGTTTTAATAACCCAATGTTCTCTGGGACTACTTTGGTGGCAAGCAACTGAGCCATCTAGTTTTACACTAACAACGACGTCTAACCTGCAGACTCAGTATATGATTGCCCACCTTCGAGAGATTTTGACGTTTGGCTTGCCGCCAGGCCGATTGAAGGTGACAACTTTGGTTGCATTGAATTAAGAGTTCATTTTTATTTATTCTTTTTTTTTTCTATTTTTTTAATCCTAAGGTAAATTTGTATAAAAACTGCTACGCTAAAACCTAACATAAACTACATATTGCTATACTAGAGATCAGTCCAGAGATCCACTGCCCAAAACCCACTATGGATCGGAGCTCTAAAATAGAGTGCCTTGAAACACAATACGTATACACAATAAGTAAGTAAGCGAAACAGTAACGAACAATAACTTCGAAAATAAAATTTTTAAGTACCAGTTTTTTTTTTAATTTGATTTAATGTTATAACATTTTCTACACACCCTATATTGAATATCTGGGTATCCAAACTAGTAAGTAAAACACGCGTATGTAAACGTATGCTACGTATGTTCATAGTGCAGTTTTTTAAAACTCCATTCAATCTTATAACAATGTCTAAATACTCTCCCAGCATTGAATACCCGAGTGTGCAACACCGTGTTTGTACACATTGGACTAAAGAGTATTCGAAACACTTAAAATAAGAAAATCTCCGTACTATGATTTTTGTTTCATTTTAAATAAATGTGTATAGTTTCGCAATTTTATTTTTTTTTCGTACAGCAAAACAAAACTTGTGACTTAATACAAAGCCCCCTGACAGGATACAAACGAGCTATCACCAGAAAAAAAAGGTTTTCATAATCGGTTCATTAGTAAAGAAAATTTGCTATTTTAAAATTAAAGATACTTATAGTTGATACTATGTAAAGGTTGAGCAATGTATTATCATCTTCTGGGGGATCCCCTGTAAATGTTGTCCATTTAACTCATAAAATATGTCAAAATATTTTATCCAGATTGAAGAATTGAAGTTTAAAGCAAGTTTTTTCATAAAGAACTTTATACATACATATTTAAAATATGTAATAATTTGTTTTTATAGTTCTATTTAGATATAAAAAATATAAAGATTTGCTAGACCCCTTTTCTTTCACTGGCCGACACGATTTTTCTAACACAGGTCAGCTCATTATTTTCACAATGGAAATACCCTCCCATTGATAATTTAAAATAAAATAAATTAAAAAAAAAAATATTCGGAAAGCCCTAATACGTATCATTTTTTAATAGCCTAATTAGAACCTTTTATATTGGCGGGTAAACAATTTTATTGTGGGGTGGCTAAAATGGGTCCATTTTACAACGGAAAAATTACCTAGACTGAGTTGTTCACAACATTAGATATAAAATAAACGTTAAACATCACTCTTCTGTTGAGTTTCAAATTGAGTGGTTCTCTGTGTATCGATAAGCAAGTGTACGTGAAGACGAGAATGTTGGGTCAAACGCGACGAAGTTGCAAAATTTCTCCTGACAAATTTTGTTATATTTGTGGAGAATTTCTGGTGAAATCACAAACCAGGCCATTTTCCGAAAATGTAAAAAAAGCCTACTTTAAATATTTTGGTGTGTTAATTGAGGATCAAGATAAGCGGTGGGCTCCCCACGTGTGCTGTGTTAGTTGTAGTGTATCACTGGTGCAGTGGATGAAGGGAAAGAGAAAAAGTATGCCTTTTGCAGTTACAATGGTATGGCGAGAACCCATCTGACGATTGTTATTTTTGCCTGACAAAAACTGAAGGTTATTCCAAAAAGGGAAAGCACAGTATAGAATATCCAAATTTGCAATCTGCCATACGACCTGTTCCTCATAATGCAAATTTTCCAGTGCCGATTGGGCCTTTAAATTGGCAAGCTATTGATTTGGGAGATAATGGAGATAACGCATCATCAGGCAGCTCAGAAGAACAGTGCACCGATCCCACTTTTACCACAAGTCCCAGTTCCGGCGAGCCACATTTGATTGTTCAAAGTGAATTAAATGATTTAGTACGTGATTTGGTGTTATCCAAGCAACAGTCTGGGTTCCCGTCTTAAGGAATGGAACCTATTGGCCAAAGAAACAAAAATTACGAATTTCAGAAAAAGAAATGCTATGTTTTCTGAATTCTACAGTATGGAAAAAGTGGCGCTTATTCATAGACTTAGACATAGACTAAATATAGTTTAAAAGCTGTGTTATTGCATAATGGAAATTTAAAACCCTCTATACCAGTTGCCCATTCAGTTGCAATGAAAGAAAATTATTTTGGATAAAATAAACTACAATAGGTATAAATGACAGATATGTGAAGACTTAAAAGTTATAGCGATTTTAGTGGGACTTCAGGGGGGATTTACAAAATATTGCTGTTTTCTTTGTTTATGGGACAGTCGTGCAATAAATCAGTATTATGTAACAAAAATTTGGCCAGAAAGAAGAGAATTTCAACCGGGATCTCAAAATGTTAAATTTATACCTCTTGTTGATCCAAAAATGTCCTTTTGCCTCCTCTTCTCATTAAACTTGGGCTGATGAAAAACTTTGTGAAGCCTTTGAATAAAGATGGTGATGGATTTAAATACCTAAGACAAGTCTTTCCCCAGTTAAGTGATGCCAAATTAAAAGAAGGCATTTTTATTGGGCCACAAATCAGAAAATTGCTGGACGATGTCAATTTTACGGAAAATCTTACCAGGCAGGAACTCAGAGCATGGAATTCATTTGTTAATGTAGTAAGAGGATTTTTAGGCAACAATATGGATGAAAATTATGAACAATTAGTTAATGAGCTCTTAGATACCTATAAAGCGCTTGGTGCCAGAATGTCACTAAAAATTTACTTCCTTCATTCCCATCTGTCATTTTTCCTTAAAAATTTGGGAGCTGTTAGTAACGAGCAGGGTGAAAGGTTTCACCAAGATATCAGAACAATGGAAATTCGGTACCAAAGAAAAGAGAAGATAGGACACCTCATAAACGGAAAAAATAAAGTTTAATTAGTGTTTTAAGTTAATATTTTTCTCGTTTGCTTTTCTCTTAGATGTATGGTATGTTTAATAAGCGAAAACTGTAAACATAGTCAATAAACAGGGTTAGGAATTTTCGTAACATTCGATATGGTTCTACTCTAACAAGAAAACCCTACGTGCTACAACTTTGTATTTGTTATTTTCGTATTCGGATAGATCCATTCTATTAGATTATGCTATTCTGATTTGTTACAACAAAAATTTTTTTTTGTCGGCCAGTGATAATTAACAAAAACATAATTTCGAGTGCAGTAATTATTTATCATTAATGGAAATGACAAGCGTTCAACATAACTTTGTACCCGGATTTAAATAATAGTGTAACCTGATTTAATCTATCTTTAAAACAAAACTGGGTTAATCGTCGATATTAGGATTTGTAAGGATCCAGGAACATCATCATTATGCCTAATGCGTTTTCAGGGCATAAACCCCCTAGCATCATAAAATGGAAACGTCATTTATGAAACGGGCGGCGAATATTAATATTGTCAATATTTTGTAGAACAAAAAGGAACAAATTACGTTTAATTGAATTGTAAAAATTTGTTTCAACAAAATGTTTGATTTCCTTTTAAACAAAACATAGCTAGCTGCCATTTATCATTTTAAAAATATTAACTAAATAAAACATTTAAAATAATTGCGGAGCTATTATAGCTCTGTGTTTTATAAAAATACTTCTTAGTACAAAACATTATAGGAACTTCTGCTTCTGCTTCTTTTATCCAATTCCAGTTACACTTAAATTTTCGATATTTATTAATGAATCACTTTTAATTACTTTTGACTAAACAAAAACAGATGAAATAACACAGTATTTTCAAATGTAAGTTTGAAATACACAATAGCATTGTGGCCAAAATGTTATCAGCCTCTTAGACAATGACTACACATTTCTTGAACTTGCAATCGCACTATTAATAAGTAGTATTGGTCATTCGGATGAATGCATGAACAAACATATTGGGGGCTTACAATATTGTCAAAACTCTACATTTAGTTCTTAGGCTAAAAATAAAGTAACAAGTATTTTTATCTTTGTGTTAAATTTTGTAAATAAAATTTTTAACAGTTATACATTATTTAATTCTATTATGTACTTTATAATACTTTAATATAAAATAATATGCTTTGGTAAAAAGCTATTAACGCATACCTTTTAAAATCTTGACTTAACGTTTTAGAGACTATTTAGATTTTTAAAATTGTATCCTTGGGTTTTTTCTATAAACAGTACAGTGCGTACCGAATTTGAATTAAACGTCTCTGAAAATGAGCAAAAATAGTTAAATTGTATCACTTTGTAACTTGAAAATGATGTGTTTGAATATATGTAAAATTGTATCTGTCGAATGTTGTAACACTATAGTTTGTATATATAAAAATGTATTCAATTTTAATTTAAAGGTAATCAATCTTTACGGAAAATCGAAAGCACTCATAAAATCATTTTTACATTCTCTCAGATTGTATTCATAGAAATATTTAAACATACCTTTTTATCGATATCCACAATTTTCTCCATACAATACATAATCGCTGACGAGATTTGGCCATCCAAGTTGCGAATAGCGATATCCACATTTACACCGGCGTCATTTGAAGTCCTTTTCATCGCATTTACTAGGCTTTCAATGCCTTCCACATAACTATTCCAAGGCAAATCTAGCTCGGCGACGTATTTACTAATACAGCCTCGTAACACGTTTAGACAATACCCGGAACAAGGCTTGCTATTTTTAGTCAAAGCCAGACATTTCGGACAATAGGTCATTTTGAGCAAAGCCGAATTGCATTCGGCACTGGTCGAGCTGTGCTCGTCAATTATTAACGAGTCGGTTGTGTTCAGCACTTCCACCCCAACGCTAAAAGCGTGCAAAAGTAAACGAGTGGCTTCTAAACTTTTAGAAAGCGACTGAGCTACTTCTTTTGGCACGTCACCAAACGGAACGATAATATCCATATTGTCTTTTAAACATTGTTTGTATTTGGTTGTGAAATCCCCTGAAGACATACCCGTTTGTTGGTGATATGCTAGGGGGAAGAGGTCAGTGAAGAACCGTTCTACGGTTTTAATTATATCCTCGGGAGTTTTTGCCTGACGTTGATCGGTGGGGTCTATTCTGACGTATTCACGGATATCATGATATAGAATTTCGATGGGTTCTCGTGATAGCACTGACATGCTTCTGTAGACTTGTGAGAACAAAAGTAGTGTCTTGTTTTCTGATTGATTTGCTAGCTCCCATACGTGATCTGAAATAAAAAATATATGTTAAATCAGTGTAAATTAAATCTAGACAATATATTAAATAATTATATTTCCAATCTCAATTAAAATATAAAACGTAAGCGGGGCGCTATTTCAACCTAAAAAACACACCTAAACTTGTTAAACGTGATTCACAGATATTATTTCGTTTCTTGAATTATCTCTAGTAAGACACGTCAAAAATATTTATTATTTTAACCTTCCTATTATACTGCAAATACTGTACGAGCGACCGTCTAAGCACTTGCAAAATATGTTTTGCATTTTAATTGATCACCAATTGTTTCATATCTTCAGAAATCAATAATTTCTACCTCAAGTACAATTTGAAGCTCTTTATATAGCTCCACCAAAAACCAACTCCTCTGCTTAGAAGAGAATAAAGAAAATTGGAAGCTAAAAATTTAGCAAAAAGCAAAGAAGTCACTCGATCAGAAAAAAATACGATTATTTAAATATAAAAAAGTTTCTTCCCGAATATTAATTTGTTTTTCAGGTAAAATATAAACCCTATCTTCAATATCTGTTAATGATTTTATAGTTAGCCGCTATTAAAACAAATAGTGTTTACCAAAAATCATACCTAAAAATTCTTTTTAATTTTAACCTGCATTAAAAGTCATTAGACAATCTATATTTCATAATTTTGTAAAATGAAGTGCGTCTCATACAACTATGTATTATGCAGAAATAAATGAAATTAATTTTTTCATATCATGTTCAACACAATGCTTTTTAATTGTTGTGGCATTCTAACCTGAGAGTTAATGTATGCAGACATTGACAAAATAATTGCAACGAAATTGCACCATCATCATCATTCAACAGCTGTATGCAAGCAGCGGAATATAGATTCAAATGCCATGCACAAAGGCTAATTTAATGTCTGCCCGAGACAAAATAATTGTGACGTGTTTCACAACGAAAACAATACAGCGTGTTCAGGTCCTGCAGTTTCTAGACAAACGGCTTGTCAGGAATGTCAGGTGCCAACCTATTTGCTGTTGCCATTGAGCGGATTCGCTTATTCTGGTAGAACAAATAATTTTGTGAATATCCGGGAAACAAATATTTATAGAAGACAGGAGAAATTGAGTTTATAGAATTCCTGCTCCAAGATAGTTTTTACGGAATAATTAAATACTACAGAGCAAAACTTTCAAAGATATATTAAAACCACTTGGCACTACAAATAAGAGTTTTCGAAGAGTATTATTTCTATACAAAACAAGTTTTAATAATAAGTAAGAATTTTTTAATAAAAGTTTTAGGATATCAGTAGATGTACCTCACAATGAGAAACTTTAACAGATTTTTCTGTCATCTTTGCCAAATAACTACATACATTTTAACTCTATTTATATATTATTGTTCAAAGTGTGGTTTTATTTAAAGAAAAGAGCATAACGAAGTTGATACTTTTAAGGAAGTATAGCTGATAGTAACCTGTGTGTAATATACCTTACTATAATAAATTAATTATTATGGTGTATACATTATTCAACTGAATTATGGATTTAAACAGTTAATGCTAAAACGGCTCATATACTACATATATACCCAGTTTTATTAGATTGAAAATTAACTCTGTGTGCTGCTTCTACAGTTTAATTGTCTACAGGTAAATTTTTCTGGCTAAAACTGTTCACTTTATTTTGTCACATGTTTTTGTGTGTTATTTTTATTGTAACGGACATCAAAAGTGTGACCGCTGCGCTGCTTGTTGAAGCTGAGCCCTTTAGTAATTATTGCTTTTTTTGTAAATATTTACTGATAGCCTAACAGGGTGCAAATTTCAAGAGACTTTTGAGCCAACTAATGTTATAAAGACTAGTGGTCAAAAAATTAATTAAAGGTGCAATATTTAATAGCTTTTTACACACCCCTAATAAAAAAGAGACTAGACAATTCTATTATATTCTCGCACTCATACTACGAATTAAGTAATTATATAAAGTCCTAATTGCTCTAATATCACAGATGTTTAAACAGGTATGGCATAGAAAATCTAGCATTCAGTTACTCTTCGGAACAACACTTTCTATATGTCGGTTAAATGTGACTTCACCATCAAATACAATTTCGAGATCACTGATTGTTTCGGTATTTTCCAAAGCTTCTCGCAATATAAGGTAGTTATTTATAACTGGAGTTTTACATCGAAAAAAAGCACATTACTCTACATATGCTTGGAGATAGTCTTTATTTGTTTAGTGCCAAAATATTACTACACTTCCGTGAAGAGCTTCAGATCGTCTGCTTAAAGAAGATCATAAATGATGACCATCACAACATCATTTATGAACCGAATGAAGAGAAAGGATACAATATGAGATACTTGGATATTTCGGATTTTCACCTCCTATATTATATTAATTAGATATGATCTAATTCATTCCAGAAATTCTTCATCAATCCCAATAGAACGCAGTTTTTTTACTAATAGTGAATGCCATACACTATCAAAGACTTTGATTTGTATATATGGCATCTACTTAAGTTCCAGCTTCCATTCTGCGAATGAGAAAACTCTGAAATAATCCAAGATTGATGGCTGTTGTTAGTCCCTTAAAAAATCCTTGTTCTCGGTAAATAAGATGTTTACCCGAATCAAAAAGCTTTTCGGTTAAAATTGATCTTTGCTAAAACGGAAAGTAAAAAAATGTTCCTGTAATTTTACAAGCTATTTCTAGATCTAGAGTCGTAATTTGAAAAAATGATGAACAATTTCCATTTCTTTGGACAGCACCCAGTCTTAATGGGCCTTTGAAATACTACTCGTAGCGGTTCTACGACTACTTCATCAATTTTCTACGTAAAATTGAAGATCCCATCCCCGGTTACAGAGACGAAAGCTTGCATATATTTTCCCTTGTAAGTTGGTGGGAAAGCATCAATTCATGAGAAGCAATTCACTTATCAAAAGCAGCATTTTCACTCTCATTATGCAGCTTATAGCATTAGTAAAAATGCTTCGCAAAGCAGTAAAAATGTCTATTAAGCGTTTCCTTTATAAAGCTATCTGTTCCATAGCCCTTGGAATTTTGCCTTTCATGTCTAACAGATAATTTTTTCGTTATTGAAGTATTCTACAACGGCAATAGTGGCAATAGGGGAAATAAAGCCTCGAATCTTCAGACCTCCCCAGAGTTTATAATCATTCGATTAATCCATACGAAGAAGCTCTTTTGGCACATTCCTCCTATTACGATTCTTCACCTTATTTTTATTATCCTTTAACTTATTTTAAAATCTTTTCTTAAATCACTGATTTTAGAAAAATAATAGAGATGTAAATATGATATATGACCAAAATGATCTGACGGCTATAGTGGTAATTTTGTCATATGTCGTTTTGGTCATTTTGATTTTTATTTTCCTAGATATTAAAATTTAATATATTTTGTGTGAAATATTATATTTGAATGAATTAATGAATGATATGCATAAGAATCACTGCTTCTATTCTGTAACAAAACTCTGGCAGTATCAAACTTTACATTTATATTTATTGGTCGATATAAACTTACATTGTTGCACAATCTTAGCAATAGTTTTCACTGGATACTATACATAATAAAATATCTTAAAAAATATAGGTATTTACTGTTGATTATTTTTAAGTTGGTGACAATGCATGCGAAAAGTGGCAATTACATGCGCACCATTTTTGTTTTTCAATTTTGTGACTTTACCCGTTTCAAATTCGAGGTGGCCATGATTTAGTATTGCCAATTTTGTAGATAAAAATGTAGTGCCGAAAAGAGAGCCACTAGGAAACTACTTTGAATATCCAAAAAATGTCTTTATGATTGCAAAATAGACAAATAAAAATTTATTTTTTAGCAGTCAATTTTTAGGGTTTTGTGGTTAAGATTTTAGAAGAGCTATGCCAATGAGTCTGCAACATAACTTAAAAACCATTGCTAAAATTTTCATTAACATTTTTTTCTAATAAATATTTTGACTGTATTTGATTTGTGACCAAAATGTCCAAAGTAACGCATCAGAAATATTTTTTGTACATGTCACGCTTCCTCTTTAACTGTCAAGTGTCACAAGTCATATTATTTATGGCATTAGCGTCATATATAAAGATATAAGTTTATTAGAATAAAACCTTATTTCAATACGTAATATATAGATTTGGGGAGCATTTTTTATACTATAAAAAAACTTACTTTTCCTGTTTATTTTGCAATTTGATAGAAAAATAATAGTTTATTAACAGCAATATTTATTAATTTTTCAAACTATACTGTATTTTAATGTTCAATTATTTGTAGTAATTATTAATTTTATAAAATGCCACTTCAACAAAAGTGAAATTCCAACTAACCACAAGCCACTTTTTGCCAATATAGGGCTTCGTGTTATTTTTCTTTCCCCACGTGTCATAAGCCAATCCGAGTTAATCTACCTGACGTGTTCCCCATTGCTCTAAATTCCCTCGATTTGTATTTGTTTTTCGTTAGAGCGGGTGGAAAGGAAGTTGAAATCCCGAAAGTGGCTGCTTGCGGTTATCCAACGGAAAGAGGGTTTACGTATCCCGGATTAGGGCAGGAATGACAATATTAAACATTTCCTGCGAAGGCCTACTACTACGAAGGGCGCATTTTCTTTGAAGTAGAGCAGATATGTAATCAATATATTAAGTATATGATATTTCCCGTACTTTATAAAAGGATTAGAGGGTCAGAGGTTTGTGATACGTTTAGTTAATTTGTATGTTAGCGGATTAAAATAGTTATTTAACCGTGGAAAACTAAACGACTTTAATTTACTTCAAGCGGGTACGGTAAAATATATTTACTGAACTACTGCTGTTTATATATTTTTATGAGATAATTACAAAAAAAAAATAAAAAGTAGACATATATGTAATTTTCTCATATGGAACTGGACTTTTCTGTTGATTTACCGGACACACCTTGTACAGAAACAGAAGCCATATGCAGACAAGTTTTTTTGAATACCAATAAATACTATAATATAATAAATCACGGCCTATGATATCAGTCATTGATACCATTTTATTTTTGTGGCGTCTCCGTTGGACCATGTCCTGGGTGAAGTTTCCTAGATTATCAAGTTTAACTATTTATTTAAATTAATGTTTATTACTACAATACATCAGTATAATAAATAGACAAACTACAATCTAGAATAATAAATGTGGCAAAACAAAAACAAAAAACTGACTGTTTATCACTATACTCATCCAGAGTTAAATAAATTGTATAAATTTTATAGCAAATTGCGCGTAAGAATGAGTTTTTTTAAGAAAACAAAAAAAACTCTTAACTTTATTGGGTACTGAAACAACACACATTAAAAATTATTTAAAACTTTGATCTTAAAGTCAGGGGTCTTAAGAGAAGAAAGTCTTAAAGGAATAGGCAAACAAGTCCCATTAAGAAGTTTGAGGAGAAAACTTCATCGCACAATTTATAAAATTTTTTAGGCACTTCATCTGACCAAAAAACATCCCATCTATAAAAAAGGATACCAGATAATCCTAGTATATTCTTACACTATAAACCAATATAAAATTCTAATAGCTTTAATGTCACAGATGTTTACACACGCGCGGCGTAAAAAATCCAGCATATCTGGAATTTTACATCGAAAAAAGCGCATTACTCTTCATATATATGCTTGGATTTAGACTTTATTTGTTTTTTTACGCCGGCGTGCTAAAATATTAAGATAATTCTGAAGTGCAGTATTGATCTCACTTCCGCGAAGAGCTTCAGATCATCTACGTAAAGAAGGCCATAAATAATGATGTCAATTTCACCACAACATCGTTTATAAACAACAAGGGCAAGGAACGAATCTGTCAAGTTTTGTCATTTTGTCAATTAGATATGATCTAATTAATTCCAAAAGTTTTTTATCAATCTCAATAGAACCCAGAATGTTTTATATTAATAGTAAATATGATACACAATCAAAGGCTTTGGCCACATGTATATATGGTATCTACTTGAGTTGCATCTTGTACTCTGAAAGATCTGAAATAATCTGAGATTGATGACTGGTATTCTTCTCTTAAAAACTCCCGTTGTTAAAATTGATATTTGGAACAACGGAAAGTAAAGAAATGCCCCTGTAATTTTCCACAATATTTATAGATCTAGACTCGTAAATTGAAATAATGATGGACAGTTTCCATTTATTTGGAAAGTACTTAGTCTTTGTGGATCTTTGAAGCACTACTCGCAGCAGTTCCACGAGTACTCTATTAGATGGTAAATTTGAGAGATTCATCGAGTCCTTGGTCATTCTCCATTCCAGAGATGAAAGCTTGCATATATTTTTTCCTTTTAAGTTGGTGGGACAGTATCAATACAAGAAGGGTACTACACTCATCAAAAGCAGCATTTTCACTCTCATTATGCTGCCTATAGCACGACTAAAAGTGCTTAGCAACTGAGTCAAACTATGTCTATCGTCGTTTCTCTTATAGAGCTTTATGTTCCATAGTTTTTGGTATTTCCCGTTTATGTCTAACAGATATAACAAATTTTCAGAAGTATTTAATATTTTAGAAATTTGTCAGTTCAGTGTTCATTACATAAGTTAGGTAATATAAATCTATAAAAGTGTTTACTTTCTCGTCTTGCGATTTAGTACTGATTATATCGTTCACTAATTTGTATTCATCAAATGGAACAATAACAGCTTTCTTGGACAATTTGTCTAAGAAAGCTGTTATTGTTTAATTTGATGAACACCAACTTTTTATATTTAATGCATTTTTTTAAAATTTTCCCAAGTCAGAGTTGATTCCCTTCTGTGTTACATATCACGTAATATTATTACCTTATACATTTTTTCGGCGATGCAATGCAACGTCAATGCAGAGTAGCAGTAGTTTCATCCGCCACTGGCGTGCATACAATATATATATATATAAAAAATCATACCCTACCCTGTAAAAATCATTGAATAATCAAAATTTCCCTTTAAATGAATTTTCTAAATTTTGAGCAGCTATATCTTTTTTTAAATAATTTCTGTTATAAAATTAATAATTAAACTATAAAAATTTAAAATCCTAGCAGCCATAAAAAATATTCCCCACAGAAGCATCTTATAAGACGATCGGTGCAAACAAAAAATGACCAACAGATCTTTTGGTATCAAAAGTAGTGCTTTTGTACGAGTGCGACAAAGAAGTTAACAATAGTATGAATAAAATAAAAGAAAAAGCATAAGTCTGCATGTCGTAGCATATTGCAGGGAATCTGGAAAACGCTGCCTACAAAAGAAAGTAGGCCCATTAAATCTAAATGATCTTGATTTAAATATCGAGATATTAATATGGGAACCAATAAACTGAATAAATGGTTTTAAAAGTAAGTGTGATTGAGTTTGAGAACTAAATGATATATACACGTATATTTTTTCTGAATATAGTTAAGTTAATTTGAGCACAGACTTTTCATTTGGTTATCCTGATAGAAATGATCGAGATTTATTGATTTTCGGTTTCGGGGTTCGGGGCAGAACCGGATTTTGATGAATATTAAACAAACTTAAATTGGCAGTCAGGCAGTGAGTGGTGTACAGACTTCAAGTGCGTAAAAAAGCGAAAAACCGTGTCGTTTTCTAACAAAACTAGAAAGTAATCTTTTACAGGACATAAAGCGAACTATGCTGATACGTTACATGAGTTTTGAAAAAACAGGTCGCCGCATGGATCTTATTTATAAATTAGTAAGTAAAATTAACTATTAAAGTAATTTAAAAAAAACTATTACAGTGTTTTTTTATGAGAAGAAATTTTGAGTGTTTGACTTACTTTAAATTACGTTTAAACAATATTATGGAGATACTGATAAAACACCATTAAGGCAAGGGATAAGTAATTTCTTGAGCATAGTGATTTATTATTGCCTACTCTACTTTAATATGCACTGCACTCCACTGTAGTCTGCCGATAATTGTTAAGTCCAACATAATCGGTCTTTTCAAATAAAATATAATGATTTCTATTTTTTAACATACGTGTCTTTGCGGTATTAATCGTTAACATAAGATAGGAATGGTTTGTATAAATAAGGAATTAGAATTTTTCTTTGCCATACAGTATATTATAATGCTTAGAAGATAAGTTTATAAAATTGGTTCAAAATTGCTGGCTCTCCTATAAAGTCATGTCCTCAACGAAGGTAATCCTATCAAACCATATTAATTAACAGGTACCTATAAAGCTTCTAAAGTCCTCATAAACAAAGTCCGGTTTTCTGTCCCTAGAATCTGCCAAAAACTACATCCATTCTCAGTACATTTTGTCTTGCTGTAGAGTGACGTCAACCTGCATCGAACCAGTCGGCAGTTTGGCCATTTTAGCATGTTTATGTATGCAAATTGTTTTAGCTTAGGCTTGGTTTTCTTTCCTTTTCAATTCTGTTTCGTCGACCCATTTTGCCATACAGTATATTATAATTAGAAAAATGAGTTAACAACCAGGTTGATTTACTGTCGTCACCGGACGGGCTACTTAAAATAGGCAGTAGTTTATGGTATAATAGTACAATAACGCGTTGTTTAAAAGTATTTAGAAATATGAATCCCTGTTTCAAATGAAACGATATCCATTCTAGTACTTGCAATCAACTTTATTTAATTAATTAACTAATATTTTTAATTGAAGATCCTGTTCCACCACTTATCTCAATTCTTAGCAGTGTCTGAGAAAATGGAGAAATTAGCATAAAAAAGTTCAATCAAAACTCTGTTTTTTAGAAAAGCCATTAAAGATAAATAAAATAAATACCATAAATGCTATTACGTAATTTTAATCAATGTAATGGGACACATCCGGAAAAATACAGAAATATATATTTCAAAGTTTTTCTCGTTTTCTTTAAAATGGGATATGTTATACGTACAGCGGTTCTGGAAACAGCAACATCCATGGGAGTAATATTTCTTGATTGAGAAACTACATTAAAAAAAAGCTAAAGTTAACATATTGGCCTGTATTGCAACGTAGTGGAGTAAAAAACGAGGCAAAAGTCGCTTCCTTCTCGATTTTTTTTTGCGTTAGAACACACCGATATATACCTCATTTTATTAAATGGATCATTGTACATAAGAAATCACAAAATATTACTTTTTATTGCGGTCTCGACTTTCTTTATTTACAAAAAACTGGAAAAATTATTATTTTTTTAAAATCGTGTTTACCTAATTAAGCTATCGAGACGATTTTTTTTTTGACTTAAAGCAGATATTTTGGCGCTTCTTCCCATGTAAAACATGATAGTTAGAAGATATTAATTTAATTCTAATTAAACTAAAAAATTTAAAAAAATAATTCAACACCGCGCTAGGAGACGTAGGAGACAGAAGTTACCAGCAGGTAACGTTATTCTTTCCTTCATAGACAAAATAGGATAATTACGTTGGCGATCCAACATACGTACAATCTTCAACACGAAGACGAAGACTGGACAATGCTTGCGATTCCCTAAAGATGTTATATCTTTTTAAACAGAAGAAGGTTATAAAATTCCTTGTTTCTGTTGAGAAGTGTATGTGCGAGAAAGAATGCGCTCTATATCAACTAGACATAAGGAACATGAACAATGTCTAAAAAAGAACAATATACTGTAGATGAACACCAGCGTACCACTTGACTTGTAAACGTAAAAAAACGAAAAATTAGAGAATCAATTGAAATATTTCAATAGAGATACGGGTCAAAGTCATTAATTTCGCCTGAATCTCTGAATTTTATGAACCAAAGATCCCTGAAGATGCCTCGTGTAATCGTAGGCGAAACGTTTGATACTAATTGCAATTTGACACGGTCTAATCCCAAGAACTATGATTGCTTAATTGACCAGTGCCGTGAAAAGCTTACGTTTTGTATTATTATTATTTTCGTTTGAAACTAATACCTACTTGTTTATGTCCAGAAATAGTGTAGTTTTCTTCATATTGCATTTTAAATCAACCCAACTTGTTATTGCAGTTACAATAGTCCAACATATTTTTACTAGGAATTAAAATAATACATTATTTCAAACAACAACCATTAAAAACTAAAATTTTGTCTGCTTTAAGGAATATATAAAAAAAAATGTTAAAATACTGGCAAGTTATATTAACTTTATTTAAGCTTTATAAAGAATTTTAAAAATTACTTGTTGAGGGCTTTCAAATTTATTCAAAAACTGACATCAGTCCTAAAACAAATACTTCCTACCAAGAGAAATGTTTCTTCGTCGCATTTATCACAATTTAAATTCTTAAATATCAAATTAGAGAACTTTCCAAATTGAGCCAAGAAGGCCAGGCTATTTTTGAATTTCATCGAAATATAACGGTATGCAAACGTTGTTTCCACGACTAACTAATATCTCCTTAGAGACTAGGGGTGGTTTCGTTCAAACTTAGGAAAATGGAGTTTTTATGTTTCTCTGGGGTTTTCGTTTAAACATAACTACTCAATTTCTAACGAAATATTATTGGCAAATTGTCTACTGTGGTCACATAAATCTTCATACTTTGGTAATCTTAACACAAAAGCTGAAGATCTATAAATAATATTCCCAGCTAAATAAAATCGTATTTATAAGTTTAATCAGTTTTTAAAAGAAAAAAAATGGATTGGACTGTCCTTAATAATGAATCGATCTTCTTTTTATAATTGCAAGTAAAATTTAACCCTATTTTTATATATTGTAAACTATTATATTCTTTAAAGTTAAAAATAATAGGTATTTCGACTAGCCCCTCAGCACGTGGGCAAATAAAAATGTTATGATATAATTCTCTTCCGATTAAACTTCAACTTTTTAACTGTATGTCAATTATTACTAGTTTTCATTTATTTGAGCTGAAATTCTGACAATCACAAAAAAACAATTCGGGGAATGTTCCAAACATTATTTTCGATAAAGTGGAGATCACAGATGACATTTACATACGTACATACGAGCATACAGGACCGGCTCTAGGGCAAAGGGAAGGAGACACAATTGTGACTGTTGAAAGGTGTGTGAAGTTTTATTATTTAATAAAAACTGAATAGTTTTTATACATAATAAAATTTCTTTTCTACCTGTGAAATATTAAAGCAATCCTTTTAGTGCTATTAGGTGTCGTATTCTTGAAAATCATCCAATACAATTATGTTATAGTATGATATCGACTTAATCACCATTTAAATGCTTCTGTTATATTAACTGTGCTTATAACTTTTACCTCGATAATTTAAATATCAAGTGACATTGTCTGTTAAAGTGTTTAATTATTTGCTTAATTATTTTTTAGGTGAGTATGGGTATTAAAGAGAAGTATCTATTATTTTTATTAAATGAGCTATAAGAAAGATTGTTACAATCATTTCCATTTTACAAAGGAAATTCAATATTTATGATTAGGACAACATATCGATTACGGCATTTATATTTACGTGATTTTTCGGCAAAATCACATCACAGTCACAGCATTGCTGATCTATGGCTACTTCAGGTATTTACTTAAGTATGTGGTATGCGATATTTGTTATTATAATATCAGGTAGAACGAACGTTTTCGGACAATATTTGAAGACTAGGCTGTGACCAATCGCTGCTATGGTTTCCTTATTGATTCACTTGGCGTTTTATACTTGACAGTTAACGTTGCATTATTTAGTTCTTGCAATATGACGTACAAATTAGAGCTACGAAAGAATATTTATAATTTAATTGGCAAATTGCCTAAATTGCAAAATTGTAAACGTTTTTCAGAAAGAAAATATTGCCCGAACTATCGTGTACGAAACAATCCGAGAATAAGAGAAACGTATATTTTGTTAGAACGTGCTGAAAACTGGCCGACAAGAAACAAGAATATCATTATGGACAATAAAAAATATTTCCCTCTTAGCAATGCTATAGATACTGTTGCTTTTTTATTTAAGAAATGTGGATGAGACTTCAGATGAGGTAAGGTATAAGACAATATATAAATTTGCAGATAAAATCTTGGTCTGGAGTGTTATTTCAAATGCAGGGATATCCAGACCTTACATAGGGCATACGAAAGGTGAGGTGGTAACCCCCAATCTTTAAAGTCGACGCTGCTTCCCGAAATTGGCTCACTTTAACAACCTACATCATCAAAACGATGACATCATGTTGGGGTCTGACTTAGCTTCAAATGATTATGCCAAAGAAACAACATAATGGTTGGAAGTGAACAATATTACTTTTCTGTTCTTTCCTCCGTTTTTAAATTTTCGATAAAACTGCCCTAATTTGAAAATTGAATCTTCTTCAGTTTTGTGCACATGGGTCGAAATAAAGAATTTTATTTTCTTAGATATAGGTTTGTTTATTCTCTACAATATGGCACTAAAAATTATTTATATTAAATAAAAAGTTCTTTCCGGTTTCATGGGGAGCACATTTTAATATGTTTGTATTCCTCGTTACACCAATCTTATAACAAGGATACTATAATCCCTGTCTGGAGTATGCTCTGCGTCGCAGTACTAACAATGGTCTGTCTAAGTCAAAAGACGATCGCGATTTTCTTCTTTTTAGAGCTCATCAGACCGTGCCAACAACTTCTTCGCTGACTAATACCATGATCGGTATTGAATTACATTATTAACATTTGATTTCGTTGGGCTTTCAGTTACACTGTTGACTCCTGACTTCCATTGGGAGCATTCATGTTTCCGAGGTTCCATATTGTGCCTTTGCCCTACACGGGGCTTGCTGGTCTATGGAGGCGACAGATGAGCTCTAAAAAGAGAGAAATCAAGATCGCTTGATTTAAATGTCTGCTGTCATGTATGACCAGTTCCAGAGAAGGATCATATTATCCGTCATGACGCTGGTGTAACGTGGAATAAAAATATATTAACATTCCCAACGAAAGTCAGGAGTCAATAGTGTAATTCAATTACGGTCGTATTAATAGCCAGCGGAACAGCTGTTTTGTGATTCCATTTTGCTCTATATTTCTAATTTTAAAAAAAATTAAATTTTAACGAAATTTCTTTTTTTGTTGTTTTAAATATTTACTTTAATATAAAATAATAATAATAATTGACACTCAGAAGCAAAAATTATCAGTGTATGCCGCAAGACTCCGAAGATACAAAGAGTCAAATGAAAGAAAGGACGCTAACAACCTGTTTCGAAGAAGTGAAAAAAAGTTCTATCAAAAAACCACGAGCAATGAGGAGGCACGAATAATAGAACCACCGACCAAACAAGAAATCACAGAATACTGGAACAGCATTTGGTCAGAACCGAAACTACATAATAATAACGCTTCATGTATTAAAGCGGAAGAAGATAGACACAAATGCTTGGAGGAACAAAATGACTTTGCAAGGACAACACAAGAAGTTGCAGAAAAAATCAAATACACACATAACTGGAGATATCCTGAAATAGATAACATTCATAACTTCTAGTATAAACAATTTACCTCTTCACATGAAGCTCCCACTCGCCAAATTAATGAAATTATTTTAAAACCTAGAACACTCCTCAGTTTTCTCACCCAAGGAATAACATACCTTAAACCCAAAAACTCCGACACTAAGAACCCGTCAGATTACTGACCTATTACGTGCCTTCCAAGCCTATATAAGATCATCACAGCCACAATTACCAGGAGAATAGAACAACACACAAAAAACTATCTAACATAAGAGAAAAAAGGTGGCAGGAAAAACAGCCGAGGATTCAAGGAGCAGCTAATTATAGACAGCGTCATCATGAAACAAACCAGGAAAAATCATAGCAGCCTTCACACTGGTTACATAGATTATAAAAAAGCCTTTGATTCGATACCCCACAGTTAGCTAACCAGAGTTCTAGGATTATACAAAGTCAATCAAAACCTCAGGCGATTTCTTACGCAAATCATGAATACGTGGAAAACTAAAATCAACCTGAGAACATAAAAAGAACACATCGAAACATAAGAGATCTACATCAAACGAGGTGTATTCCAGGGAGATTTACTCAGCTCTTTGTCGTTCTGTGTCTGTCTCAATCCACTCTCAAACACACTGAATAACACAAACTTCGGATTCCACAACACCAAAAATAACCTACACAAAACAAACCATCTCATGTACATGGATGACATAAAATTATACGCAAACGCAAAGGCACAGCTAAAAGAACTCCTTAAAATTACAGAAACGTTTACCATGGACATCAATATGGAATTTGATATAAGTAAATGCAAGCTACTTAACATCAACAAGGACTAGTGTGAAAGACACCCCTACGACGGAAACAATCAACAATGAAACCGTAGATAACATGCTTAAAGAAGACACATACAGATACCTAGGCTTCCATCAAAGCACCAAAAATTAACCACACTCATATCAAATCAGAGTTCAAGACAGAATTTAAAACCAGACTCACAAAACTATTGAAAACAAAACTGAAGTCCAGAAATCTAACGAAAGCTAGTAACACCTTCGACATACCTATTCTTATGTATTCGTTGGGTATCATTAAATGGTCACACACAGACATAGAAAACATTCACATTCTCATACGCTCTGAAACGACTAAACACAAGAGTTACATTCCAACGCATGCAAGGAAAGACTCACCATTGAGAGAAAAGACGAAGGGAGGGGAATTATAGATATACAATCTCTAAATAAAAAACAAATTTATGAACTCAGAAAATTCTTCTATAGCAAACAAACTACCCTCCACAAGGCAATAGTGAAGGCAGACAAGAATTATACATCGCTCGACCTGTCTCAAACGTGCCACGCAGCAGAGGCACACAGTCACATCCAATCACGACTAGAAAAGATGAACACCTGGTCTGAAAAAACAGTCCACTATTCCCCGAAACAGAAGGGTTCCTGCTTGCCATCCAGGACAAAGTCATAGCAACCAGAAACAACCAAAAGCACATCATCAAGAACACAACCATTGAAGACGGCAAGTGCAGGAGATGTCACCAGCAGAGAGAAACGTTCGATCACATAACGAGTGGATGTAGAATAATGGCCGGAACTGAAAATATAGCGAGACACAACTCAGCAGGGAAGGTCGTTCATCAAGGATTAGCCACAACATACAAACTAACGGTGAACACAGACCCTTACTACCATTATTTACCAATATCCATACTTGAAAACGAAAACTACAAGCTCTACTGGAACATTGACATTCCCACAAATAAAACAATTCCTGCAAATAGAACCGATATCACCTTTCAATCCAAAAAAAAAGATGACTTATTTAATTCAAATGGTTGCCTCCAACGACGAGAACATCCAAGCGAAATACAGTGAGATCACCAAATACACCGACTTGGCAATGGAAATAAAAAGGCTGTGGAAACAGGAAAGAGTTATCATTGTTCCTCTCGTCATATCAGTAACAGGCCTCACATCAACAACTTTTACACCGCATTTGGCTCAATTAGGACTTAATACAGACATTCACAGGAACATCCAGAAATCGGTTATTTTAAAAACATGTAGTATCGTTAGATTATTTGTTAATACACAATAGCTGTTTTTTTCCTTTTCCTTTCTTTTGTTTTTTTTTGTACTGACTTGGTATAATCCCGTCAGTATAAAATACAACCACAGAAATACTGTGAGACAAAAAAAAATAATAATAAATAGTAATAATTAGTGCCTTTTATTCACAAAATGTACAAAATATTTAAATATATAAAGTAACTTAAATGTATCGAAAAAACTGATTTTTACTCAAGTCAAATGAAATAATTATAAAATTTCATTTCAAACAAAAAATGAGTTTCTTAAAAATCTTTGTTTAATAAAAAAGAAATACTGTTAGTTGCTTATACACGAAATAAAATTAATTTTATTTAAAAATACAATATTAATAATTTTTGTTTTTTTTCTACATCTAATTATAAAAATAAATATTTTAGACAAGAAAAAACAAATTTCAATAAAAATTATTTTTTTTATTAAGAAATTAAAAATAAATTCGTATAAAAATTTTTATAGTGCAATTGTGAAGAGAATAAAAAAAAGTTAGGAGTCAAAAAAAATAAAACATTCAATTTGGCCAGTTTGCGAAAAAACTACAGACGATTCAATTTTCAAACTAAATTGCATTTTTTAGACGTCCTATTAGATACAAAGACTTGGCAAGTTTATTGTTGATAACTAGAAGTACGTTTCCATAAGTTTTTATCAAAATGCATTAAACACAAATAACATAACATTTTTAATGCTAGTGCATTAAATAGACTGAACAAGACCTGTCAGGCGAATTAACCTTCGCAAATACCGTGAGGGATACGAAAATTATACCGATGATTACGAATTTATAAATCATAATAAAAGATAGAAGGAATCATTCCAATGTCTCTTAGCTTTTCCGGCTTTTAATTTAATTTAATAAATACACACTTAGAAAGTGTAATTATTTATTCCCTAATTGTTTTAACGTTGATAAAGCAATAATTTTTAAAATTAGCAGCTATACCAGCTATAAATATTGTTAATAAAGAAACATATATCAATAATTTCATTTGTTCTCTTAGTAATCTTAGTAAATTAATAATTAATAACTTCTTTTGTCCGTTCTATTGTCTGCAACGATCTTGCATGCGCTACATATTCAGTGTATCAAAATAATTTGTTTGCAGCATAGTAGTATGTGCAACAACTATATTTAATATATCAGTAGCTAAGGCTAGATAATAAATTAATTACAGAACAGTCTTGAGAATATGCTACCGTACTTTCCATGTTATGCCTCATCTTTATTGTCCAAGAAATTGATTATGGAAAAATATAATATATACAAATCAACTTCCAATACAAGGAAACGCAATTTTTTGAGTATTTCATATAAGTTCGAAAAAGACGTTTTTTTTGACGATGTGTCCTATTTATAACACTGCTAAAAAATACACAGTTTAGCCATACATACAATATTTTTTATCACCATTAAGAGTTCATGAAAAAATTAACAATATCCTTTAAACAATGATAATAATAATAATAATAATAATAATAATAATAAATGCATTTTTTAATACACAAAGTAGATAATGAATAGAGAGTTTTGTTACTATAGAAACGTAATATTGTGATTGATCATTAGGTGTCAAAACTTTAGAGTTTGAAAGTGTTATTCGTGTTAGAGTGCCCAACAATTGTGGAATTTTCTTAAAGTTGTTGTTTGTTTAGGATTGTTAAGGGAGAACTGCACGCAAAAAGTGAAAAACTAGCGACAAGGTTTAGTCAAGTTCAAAGAAAGATGAAAAGGTACCCATATATTAGAAAAACCTTCCTGCACGTCCGACCTCAAAAAAATGTGTTATGTATAGGCAATTGGCAATTTAAATTACATTTCGTTTAAAAAAGGGTTCAAAAGGGTTCACACGCTGCAGAAATACAAAGACATGAGTATGATTTACCATTTTAAATTTTGCAGTTACGTAGACAAAGGATCAATGCAAGGCGGTAAAGAGCCATTTTGTAGAAAAAAAAATTATATCCGACGGCATTTGAGTCAAAAAGTACCTCTATTTTATAATTCTAGTTTAGAACTATACATATTTCCCTATTGAAATCACATTGAAGCTAATACATATCTCTTATAGTTTTAACATAATATTGCAGCGGCAGAAGGCTTGCAAATGATCCATAATACTGCGTGCAGTTCCCTCTTAACAAAAAATGATTTTTAGCGCAATTTTGAAGAGAATAAAAAAGTTTAGAGTTAAAAAAATAAAACATTAAATTTGGCCAGTTTGTGAAAAAACTACAGGCGATTCAATTTTCAAATTTTCAGTTTTTAGACGTTTTAATAGATACAAAGATTTAAAATCTGGCAAATTTATTCGTGATCACTAGAAGTTGTTTTCATAGGTTTTTATCAAAATTCATCAAACATAAGTAACATTTTGAAAAAAATTCTTTATGTCATACGATTTCTATTGCTTTGAAGATTATGTATTGGCGATGGATTTCTAAAACTAGTAGAGTGTTATTGAAAATTAAAAAAGAAGACATTGTTCTTTTTGGTTCCGATAGGACTAATAGAAGATACTTCTGTTAAAATAAATAAACATGTTATTAACTAAATTTTTGTACAAAATTAAAATAAATATAAGAATGTATTTTAAGTGCATAAATAAATGCAACACCCAGTAACGTTTTATTTATTTTGTTAAGAGTCTGTAAGCATTGTTTCCCACATTCCAGAAAAGTAACATTGTCATGGTTTGGAGAAACAACGGTGAGTGTGTTTTTTAAAACTCGCATCTTTAATCAAGTTAAAACTGTATATTTCGGTTTACGCAAGTATCAAATCAGTAGTTGCTAGATATATTGTCTTTAAAAACAAATGATCGAATTAAATCCAATAGCAAAGAAACACTTAACAGCAATCAGAGTTCTGCTTTTATTGCTGTAATCATTATTAAACTTTTCTGAATTAATTTATTAAGCCATTTAATGTATATACTAAAACAACGTTAATTAAAAGTAATAGCTACATATAAAACAAATAGTGACATTTATCTTCCCAGGTGAAAGTCAAAATCTAGTTCGTTCCGAAGTACTCGCCCGAATAAGTTTAAAGCAATTGAACGAAACGGTCGTAAGAAAATCCCGTTGGGCAAATTAATGAATGAAGGCTATTTATCAGTCCCTGCTTTATTGCATTAAGCTCTTTTAGGGTGTTCCATTTTACTAATGCTACTGCATTAAATAGACTGAACAAGGACTGTCAGCCGAATTAACCTTCAGAAATACCCTGAGGGATACGAAAATTATACCGATGATTACGAATTTATAAATCATAATAAAAGATAGAAGGAATCGTTCCTATGTTTCTTAGGTTTTCGGGCTTTCAATTTAATTTAATAGATACACACTTAGAAAGAGAAATAATCTCAGAATTAATAACTTCTTTTGTTCTTTCTATTATTTGAAACGGTGCTGCTTTCGCTATACCAACAGTGCACTAAAACAACTTGTTGGCTGCATAGTAGTATGTGCAACAACAATGTTGAGAGCAGTGGCAGATATTCAGGTGAAGTAGGGAAGTTCTACTTCACCAGGAAAAATAAACAAGCAAACATCTAACTATATTTATAACATATCTCTTAAATAAATTTTAAGTGTCTACATCCATTTATTCACCTAATTGGCAAAAAATAAACTATACATCTCGAATCAATATTTTTATTTTTTTATAACAACTATAACAGTGGCGCAAACCGCTTCGACTTTGCTGGAGATGCTATGTTTAGTTTACGATTTTCCTACTACGTTGCCATGACAACGCGTCCGCGATGACGTCGAGCACATGGAGGAATAATGTTAATAACATACAACGCTCTCGGTGAATTGCTAACGCAGTACACTACACCCATGTGGCGTTCAGTTTGGGGTGGTTGTTTACTTTTATTTTCGAGGATTTCGCTGCAATCGGTTAGTTCGTTTGCAGCTTGCTTCACTGTTTTGTGTTATATTTATTTATGGTGTCGTTACAACTTTATTTGGTGTCGGGTTTATTAATTTACGTTATTGATGAATCCGATGACGGATGTGATTTGCATTTTGTTGGAAACTCCATTTAATCGATAAAAAGAACAATATCAGAGTTTTAATCATCATCCTGGTTTTTGGCGTACAAATGGTTATGTAGTAGTCAAATATTACAAAAATTGTTTTGCTGGCCTTGTTTACTAGTTTCCAATAAATATTCAGTGTAGAATAAGGAAGGATTTGCAAATATGTGCTATGTTAAATATATGAAGGTGTTTACATAAACATGAAGACTCGGCGAAGCATTTAAAATGCGAATTAATGCTAAAAACATTTGTAAAAAATCAAAGCACTTAAGCTGACACTTTAAAAGAAAATGCTAAACTATATAAAATACATTTTAACGAAAACGTCCGATTAAATAGACTATTTATGTGCTTGGTAATTGACGCAGTTTTGTACCTTACAAAACAAGAGTTAACCTTTCGCGGCCATGATGAGAGCAGCGAGTCAATAAATAGGTGGAATTTTAAAAAGCTTTTAGGTTTATTAATATCGGTTTATTAATATCGAGAAGTTCCCAAGAACTAAAAGATCATCACGAAAAAAGTAAAAATGTTTTTATTGGTGACTCGAAAACTATTCAAAACGAAATAATTGAATGTATTTCTGATTATTTAAATGATCATGTAAAAAAATGAATAATGAACACACAGTTTTTTTCTGTGGAAGTGGATGACACCACTGATATTACGCAAACCTCCCAGTGCTCCATAATTTTAAGATACTTTAATTCAAAAGGTTCAGTAGTTGAGAGATTCTTAAGATTTTATAATGTCAGCTCCGATAGAACGTCGGAGAATTTATATTCTCTACTGGATCAAATTTTGGAACAATTTAACTAGAAACATAAGTTAATAAGGCAATGTTACGATGGTGCAAGTGTGGTGTCTGGGTATCTGAATGGCCTTCGAAAAAAGAAAAAAAAAAGCCCCGCAGGCTGTATTTGTCTATAGCCTTGCGCATCGTCTTACCCTTGTGATGCAGAAAAGTCTAAAAAATATTTCTAAACGTCGATTTTTTTTGCAAACCTTAGTGGTATTCCCTCATTTTTTCATCACTCAGCCAAACGAACATCTGCATCTACGAGGCGTATACCAAAAATTACAGAAACTCGTTGGTCCTCAAATTCGAAGTTAATAAATGTGATTGTTCAAGACTGGAATAAATTAAAAGATGTCTTTGAATTTATTACAAACTGAGACGAATCTGATGAAAAATCAATCCGACTTGCGAAAAGATTTTTAGCTGAGATGAAGGTTTTTGAATTCACGTTTCTGGCATTAGTGTTTAATGACATTTTCTCAAGCACGTACATACTATTTGACATTCTTCAAAAAAAAATCGCTTGACATTCATTTTTGCATATCCAATATAAAACGCTGTCGTGAGGCGCTCTATAAAAAAAGAAGTGAACATTTTTTTAATACCATGTTTGATAAAGCAAATTCTATTACAGAAATAAATCATTAAAAACGTGAGCTTGCTAAGCTTTCACCTGAAGAAATTAGGGCTAAGTATAGAACCCGTTTTTATGAAATGTTGGACCATATTTTAATGGAAATAAAACAAAGATTTCAAGACTGTGAAAAACTTACATTTTTATGTTTGGCAGATTCTGCTAAATTTTCCGTATATAGTTTAAATTTTCCAACTGGCCCGTTTGAAAATTTGTTACAGTTATATGGGGAAATATTTTCAAAAAGTCAACGACTTAAAAATGAACTTGGTCTTATTTTTGCCAATGAGAGTAATTGGAATATATCGCTGCAAGAGCAAGTGAAAAAATTAATATAGATATTTTTACCGAAGCATTTAAACTGTTTTCCCTTATTTTGACACTACCGTCGACAAGTGCTTCAGTGGAAAGAAGTTTTTCTGCCTCAAACGTGTAAAATCAATTCAAAAGGAATTTCTGGAGGAGATTAGGGCAACTCATCCATTTTACGAGGATGTTATAAATAAATTTGCTGCTATGGAGGATAGGAGAATTGATTTAGTATACAAAATTTAGGTAAGTCGTAAAAAATATTCTACCCCCTCCACATATAAAAAAATTCTGGAAAAAAAATTATTGCGATATTTTTTTGCTTCATTTGCACTTCACTTACTTTTTCACCCGCGAGCCGTCACTGCTGTCAGCCGAATTAACCTTCAGAAATACCCTGAGGGATACGAAAATTATACCAATGATTACGAATTTATAAATCATAATAAAGGATAGACGGAATCGTTCTTATGTTTCTTAGGTTTTCGGGCTTTCAATTTAATTTAATAGATACACACTTAGAAAGGGAAATAATCTCAGAATTAATAACTTCTTTTGTCCTTTCTATTATTTGAAACGGTGCTGCTTTCGCTAAACTAATAGTGCACTAAAACAACTTGTTGGCTGCTAAGTAGTACGTGCAACAACAATCTTGAGAGCATGCTACCGTACTTTTCATCTTACCTCTATCTTTATTGGTGAAAAAGATGATTGTGGAAAAATATAATATACAAATTACTTTTCATTACAAGCAAAGGCAATTTTATATTTTATATAACAAGCGCCTAATACGGTGTTTTTTTAACGATGTGCGCCACTTATAACACTAGTAAAAAATACACTGAATAGCCATGAGCTATAGCTTTTTTAGAGTGATGTATTATTTGTGGTTAGGATCCAGTAAAAAAACAAAAGACTTTTTCTTATTGTCGACGTTTCGCAACTTTATTGTTGCATCCTCAGGATACTAAAATTCCAGAAAAGAAATACATATTAATAGATTGGAATCAGTTAAAATTAAACAATTAAAACAAAAAAAAATTATAGAAATTATTACAGAAAGAACCCGACGTAAAGATTTCTGTAAGTTTTAACTCGTGAAAATGTTTTAATTGTTTACTTTTAACTCGTGTTTTAACCCATAAATATGTTCTTCTTTACAACAAAGTTGCCAAATTTCGAAAATTTAAAAAATGGCTTGATTTTTTTGCGGGGTCCTGACGCCAAATAATACACCACTCTAACATAACAACAAAATGATCGGTATCGAAAATTTTTAGAGCTCGAAAATGAATAATATCCTTTAAACAATAATAATATTAAGAATCTTAAATGCATTTATTTTATTACAAAAAGTGGATAATGCATAGAGGGGGGGTTTGTTAATGTAGAAACGTAATATTGTGATTTATCATTAGGTGTCAAAACTTTTTTAAGTTTAAAAGTGTTGTTCGTGTTAGAGTGCCCAAAAATTGTCAAGTTTTCGTGTTGTTGCCGAAAGTGTTTGGAACTGTTAAAAGAGTTCCAAAGATGTAGTTTGAGCATTGGAGATGATGCATTTTGTGGTTTTTTACATATTCAAGAATTATTAATCATGTTTCGTTACAATGTTCTTGATACTTATTAATAAAGCTCGTTATAAAAAACTGAGATTCTTTTTTAGCCTGTAAAATAAAAATTTTATTTCACATGCTAAATAAAGACACATTTTTGTTTCTCCAAAACAGTTAGAAAAATGGTACTTTAGGTCAAAGCGATAAAAAATATTTTATTACATAGCCGTTTTGTTATTGAAGTGTATGAACTATGCCTTGACAAGATAAACATAGAAACCGGAAGCTATGTTTTCCGAATTTTTTATTTTTCATACAGAGGTGTATGAGAAATAAAAACAATGTGGTTTGGTAAACACAGTACATCCGCATGTATGTACGTCAATGATTTTCTCGAATTGAGTTTTAAATGTAAAAAGTTTCTTTAAAATAATATAAGTATATTTATTAAAAGCATTTAAAGTCTTAAAAAAATCACAAACTTTTAATTTTGTTTTTAGGGAGTTGCTTAACTCTTTTAAATTAAACCTATATAAACGAAAAAATGCTTATGTATGTAAAAAGAGAAAACAAAATTGCCCGGATTTATCTTTTTTAAGAAAACCGAGCATTATGGAAATAAAAAAATATTTTCATTTTTAAGGGCTCTGAGTATAGTAGTATGGTGGTAAAAAGAAATAAATGAAATTTAGCATATTTCACAGTTTGATTTTTTAACCGCTTTAAAACTAAAGATATTTCGTTTTTTGGGGACTGCTTGATATTTCTAGGGCTACCCTGTAAAAATCAAAGAAAAAGTATTTATATACTAAACAAAAAATGAAAATAATGACATATATTACGTTTTCTAAGTAGGCTAAAAGCTCTTGAAATGATTTTTTTTTATTTTCAGAGGACTGTTTCGTCATCATAGGACTAACCTCTATAGCTGAATAAATATTTTTATATAAAAAAGGTAAAATATCTTTCGCTGTTTTTTAAGTAAGTTAAACATTTCTGAAATATTTTTTTTCATTTTCAGGTGGCTATCTCATCTTTCTAGGGCTACCCCCTCAAAGCTTCCTTAGGGCTTCCCTCTAAAGTTTTTCTATAAAAAAAATAAGTTTGGAATATTTTGCCGTCTTTTGAAGAATTTTTGATTAATGGAAAAAAGCTTAATTTTTATACTAAAAATTAAAATAAATTTTACATCTTCCGCCATTTTTCGAAATATTACGTTTTTTTTTAAATATATATGATAGAAAAAAATATCAAGAATCTAAGCCCATGACACCCAAAACCAAATCCCCGCGAGACACTGACACAGAATGTTTTTGGCGCCAATTTCAAACGAATCGGTTGGATTGTCCTCAAGTTATCGTGCGATAAAATTTTGTTTACTACATACACACACACGCACACATACATCCGTACAGTCATCATACATTTTTTCTAAAAATATATTTTCGTATTCTAGGGTCATCTAAACTATCGATTAAATCGAAACTATATTGTTCGAGAATGTTTGCCATTCCCATTACATCCTCTATACATATATATTAAGCATATTTTTCATCTTGAATCTTCAAGTACAATGACAACCTTAAAATTTTAAATGAAAAGTGAGGTCGAGTGATAAATCATTTCGAAGGGCAAAAAATTGTCTTTCTAATGATAACCTAGTTGTAGCATTTTACTTGAACAGCAGGAACCTCAATCCTGTAGTTTCGGTATTAATAGAACAGGCACGTACATTTTAGTTATTAGGAGTCAAAACCACTACAATCATTATTTAAATTACTTATTTTTAAAAAAGTTGTGATTTAAATGCCAATAAAATCGAGATTTTTTTTCAGAAGTAAATTCCTTATTTATAGTTTGCGTTTTTGTTGAAATAAATAAAATACTGCAGTTATTAAGTGTAGGAAAAGAATTTAGGCAAACGTTTATTATAGTCTTTTTATTGATTCAATTTGGTTGCTTTTGAAATTACTTCAGTGTTATTGTAAAAAAATAGTTTAGTCCACTCCAGAACGAGTTGAAATTGTTAATTTTTTTTTCAAAATAATAGTTCTGCTAGGCTTATTGCTCGTTTGTTTAAGGCCAAAAGTTTGCCGATACTGGATTTGTCTGCAACGTGAAACGTCAGCCGCAGCGAGCCATCAGTAGTGAAACTGTACAAATCGTTTTTTTTTGGACATGTTGCATTGGATCTTACTCAAATTACCCGTCAACTAACTTAAGCCTCGGTGTCTCCCATTCCTCCATAATTTTAAATTTTAAAAGCGCACGAATTTCATTCGTATAAAATTAAATTAGTACAGGAACTGAATGAGGATGATCCTGATAGAAGGATGCAGTTTTGCGAAGAAATAAGCCAGCGTTTAACTAAAGATCCGGACTAATTATTATTTAACATTTGCTTTTCCGATAAGTGTACATTTTATTTGAATGTTGCTTTAAATAGGCATATTTGCCTTTACTGGGATGACAGTAACCCAACTTTATTTCTCCTCTCCCTCAAAATATATTAACGTCTGGTGAGGTATATTAGGAAATCATATTGTTGGACCACTTTTTATTCATGGAAATTTAACTGGTGAAGTATACCTAAACATGCTAAAGGATGTAATTCACCCTTTTATAATAGAGGTAATAGAAGATGATAAAAATCATAATGTTGAATGTTGATTGCTTTCATTTCCAGTAAGATGCACTATATTGCTGCTGTAAGATATTTTTTAAATAACCGGTACCCTGGATTGGAAGGAGAGGCTCAACTGAATGAACTTTCAGGTCACCTGATTTATCGCCTTTGGACTATTTTCTTTGGGGACACTTAAAAAATAAATGTTTTGCTAGGAAGCCCGATTCCATAGAAGATCTTCGCCAACGAATTATAGCTAAGTCAATAACTCCAGATATTCTATAAAATGTTTAAAATAGATCTGAACAAAATCTGTATTATTGTACGGAAGCAAATGGGTCACATTTTCAAAATTTGTTATTTTTTAGAAATTAGTCTTAAATGACTAACAAACATTGAAACGTAATTGTAGTTGTTTTGACTCCTAATAACTAAAATGTACATGCCTGTTTCATTAATTCGAAAACTGCAGGGTTTAGGTTCGTTTCGTCGTTTTCGCTGTTCAAGAAAAATACAACAAATAGGGTATATCATAGAAAGGTAATTATGTATCGTTCGAAATGATGTATCACTCTACCCCACTTTCCATTTGAAACTTTAGGTGCGCTTATGCTTAAAATGTGTCCCCCTCTAAAATAAAATCGAAATGTCCGACCATTTCTGCTTTAAGTTTCATGAAAAGAAGAAAATCTAGGTGCATACTTTTTGTTGGGCCACCTTATATGTATAGTCTAGATAGAGTATTAATAATACAATATATTTGCTGTTAGAGAAAACAAAAAAATTGATGATTTTCTTTTACAAGGAAATGTTCGCTAAAATATCGTGTGTTTTTGCCTTAATGCATTTATCAATGAAATAAGGGAACTAACTCAAATAATTAATAATTAATGTTCCATTAAAAAATATGTATGGCACACATGGCGTCATAATCAAATCCTTATTACCAAAAAATCCGGAGTCGAATCACTAAATAATATATGGGAAAAAGTTTTTCGAAATTATGAGCAGTTATTAAGTTATTGAATTTATACGATATACGTAAATTATAATTTACGTATAAATTTAAATGTCCCGCTGTCAAAATAAATGATTAAAAACTAAGCGTTCTCAAACTGCTTGTTCTAATAAAGTAGTATTTCCGATTATTCCAAAAATCATTTCTTGCGTTGTATTGTTTTCATATACGCCAGTTAGGTTTAATTAAAAAAGTTCTTTAAAAATGCCATGTAGTGCGGAAAAATTGAAAAAATTCATTAAAACGTAGTTGGCCTGAAAAACGTTTTCGTGACATGCATCGGAAAGACGAATTTGCCATCAAAAAAGAATGCTGATGACAGAGAAAATTGCGACGATTTAAATGTGAATGTGAATTGCAGTGCGAGTAAAGCATTTTTTCTACGATAAAGGTTTCTTTATAGACTACAAAGTAATTACTTTCTAATAATGAATGCACGCCGTACTTTTCAAGAACAGGAACATACAAACGGCTTTAAAATGGAGCTGGTAATAACTAACGCGTTTTAAAAAAAGGTAAATTTTAAACAACCCGCATCTTCTTTGTATATCACAAAATAAAAGGTATTTAGGAGGTATAATGAAATAGTAAAATTGGTTTTCAACAATATAATATGTTTTTAAAATAAAGACATACAATACGGAAGTGAAACACATCCGCTTGTTTAATTATAATCGGCATTTTTACTACTAAATAATAAATTTCGGGATATTCTTTAATTTTCATTTTTAATTTAATTCTAAAAACTATTTAAGTGGAAAATATTATTGGCATTATAATAATATGTCTCTCAACGAGCCCCGTCCCATTTCAGTTGGCCCATTTACTAAATTTTCGATTTATTGAACTTTATTTTAAAGTGACAAAGGGTAAGTGTTAATAATATGTTGTTAATATACTAGTTCACGCGGTACGTAGTACGTTCGCATACATCCCATGCTATTACCTCGGCTATAACATTCGTCGTAGCTTATATCACCCAACACCGTCCCGTCTCGATGTGGCCGTATCCCCGGAATGTTTCCTAATTGAATACTACCATTTTACAGGTATTAATTGTAATTATTATAAAATAAGGCTACTTATTTTTAAATTAATTTTAGTTAGTTCTTTGCTTTAGTCATGACTAATGATGGTTAATATATTATATTAGCAAGTTTTACTTCATGTTACATGTTTAAATGTGGTGACGAAATAAGTGTAAGTGAATATTTTAAAATATCATTTGCAATTTGTTTCAGAAATCGGTCGGCCGCATGGTGATTCTTTCTGGACAATGTGCTTTTTTGGTTGTGTATGTAGCTTTTACTATATTTGGCATCTATTTTATTTTCCTCTTGAGGCAAGAGACACTAAAATATCAAACAATTAGGTTGAAAGATTAGAGTGCTTTACTACATTTTTTTTCTGGTTTATTAAATTTAGACTCTAGCCTAGATCTGCTATATATATAGGTTGATAATTACCTAATTGTCATTAAAGAAATAAAGGGATAAAAAAAGATTAGTATTTGACTATATTTGGACGCGGCACTAATTGACACCACATTGGCCTCAAGGACGATTTTAGGAAACCTTTCTGGGAGGGAGGGGTTAATTTAAAAAAAAAGTTTGTTAATATATTTTATTATAGATGGTATGAGAACAACATAAATACCTATATTTTTTATCATACTTGTGGCACAAGTGAAAAAAACTGCCTCTAATAAATAGTTATAGAATAACGTCCAATTTTTTTGTCTGCAGCAAATTTATTAATTACATTGTTTATATTTACATCAATACTCTATCTATTGATATGCAAGAGTCCCAATCCAACAGGTCGCTCTGGGTGGAGGAAGGGGGGGGGTTATTACCTCAATTTCCTAGAAGGCAAATCATCCTACAGCATTTTTATTTTCAACCGAAATGTACATATTTGGATACAATGGATGTTGTAAATTAAAAGTTCTATGTACAGTGTAATTTTAACTAAATCTTACTTATTTTATTTTTTATTTCATGTCCATCACAAAAATAAATTGAATTAAATATATTTTTAATTTCAAGTAAATACTACCATAGAAGGAAACAAAAATCTAATTATATGTATAAAAACTAGAGTTAAAAACACTACTTTACAAAGATACTTAAATTGTACTTCTGAATTTAAAATCCTGTTGAACTCTTTGGCTATTAAAATGCATGCATCGGCACTTCGAGTGCGATATTTGATCTCAATTCAATTATTCTGTGTTATGTGGAAAGCATATAAATTGCATCTGTACATGCATATATATTATAAAATGTAGTTCAATTAAAACGACTTATTGAGGCAAGTGTGAAAATCACATTAAATTACTGATAAATTATTCTGAAATATTTGGAAGATTTATTTCCTAATCAAAAATATTCCCGCGTGAATCAGCTAATCAGCTACTTTATGTTAAATTCCACATCAATGCTTTCCGCCTGATTTTGCTCTTTTTTTAGTGTCATTTATTTAATCTACGTAATTACCCCATTGCATCCATTTAGCCCTTGATATGCCAAGTAAAAGCTTTTTTTATCGGGAAATCCGCTCGTAGCTGGATTATTAATCTATCACGTGTCGAGACCGCAAAAAAGTAAAAAAGCGACATATTTTTAAGTTATTTATGCTTTCCATGCTAAAAATTTTGATTGATATCCCTCGAAATGGGGTGAAGGTACACTTTTTAAGGTCATCAATATCCCCGTCCTGTGTAAATATATATTTTTAAAAAGTCTGGATCATTTATATTTTACAATGGAATATATGATTTTTGTGAGCATTTAAAATATATCAGGTTCAAGAGGCTAATATAATATATAAAATATTTATTTATTTAATTAAAAAATTTACGTATGTCCCATCATCACGTACAGTATGTGACTATATACCTAGAAAAACTAAACTTAATTATAATTATAATATTATTACTTACAAATGGCGATTGAAGTTTTGTAACAAGATAAAAAATCTAAATTTAAGGAGTTAGAGAGCCTACAAGTTAAGGGATAAAAGAATGGTAAGAATAGTTAGTTTTACAAAAAAGTGTGTGAAAGAGATCCTGACTACGACTGATCCTAGCTGGAACACACAGCAAGTTCTGCAAGAGGCCAGGCGCACAAGAGTTATAATTTAGATTATTATATAGGCTTTTTAATTTCTTAATTTCTTTCCTTTGTTTAACAATGAATGGGCCAAGATAAAGTTCGAGGTTAGGGTATTGAGGGTTGTGGTAAAAAAAAATTATATTTGAGGAAATTAAAGAACATATGCTGGACCTGCTCTAATCTGTCTATACATGACCCTAATAATAAAGAGACCAAACAGAGGAAGTCTATTCCACATTGGACCTGACCAAGGAAATTGACGGAACACAAACTATGAAACTCAAAACATTCCTTTTTAAAAAGACCCTAGTAATTTAAGTGCTTTAGAAACTAATCCCTTAATATGAAGTATACAGCTTAATTTGTTATCGATTGTGATCTTTAATTTCCTGTACTTAATAGTTAAAGGTACATTATTTATTTTATATGTATAGTGTATACAATTTATATTACGCCTGAAGGCCTGTATCCACATTTATTTCCATCCTAGTCTTTTTGCACCATTTTGTTAAAATTGTCTAAGTCTGATTATAAACTTATACAGTCAATTAGGTCATTCACAATATTAAAATTTTTTAGATCATCAGCGAAAAGGAAAAAGTGACTAGTAGAGAAATAAGTATTGATATCATTAATAAACACCAATAATAGAAGTGATCCTAGATGGAACCCTTTAGGGACCCCTGAAGGAACTTCCACCTGCTCAAATTTAAAAAGCTTAAGTGTGTAATAACAATTCATGGTTCATTTTGTCAAACGCCTTGGAGAAATCGGTATAAATTGCATAAATCTGTGACCCGTCTGTAAGGTGCCTGTCAGAAAGTTCATATAATACAATAAATTCAGCTCAATTGGCTTTTTTGGCATGAAACCATATTATTGATTAATAATGGAACCACGAAGGATGGAAGAAAGCTTGTCCGTTATTATATTCTCAAATAGTTTTGGGATTGCACTCAGTATACTAATGGGTCGATACTTTACGATTTCGCTTTTACAGTTAGATTTGTATATTGGTGTAATATAGCTAGACTTCCAATTTTTGGAAAATTCATCTAACTATAATAATTTTTTAAATATAATGGTATAAACATATATTGTAACAGCCCGTTGATATTTCTTTAGTATCAATATCACAATTACTATTTGAACAAAATAATGCAAACATGTTTGCTATTCCTAACCCATTGCTGCTTTTAACGTTATTATAACTACATTTCATAGGACTCTCATGTGTGTTTCTCTTAGAATTTATAAAATATTGAAACGATCTAATGTTGAAATTAACAATGGCTTCGCTAGACAAAACAATGTCTTGATATGCCACCCTTGTTAATACTTTACACGCAGACTTGATTCGGGAAAATTCTTCATACTCTTCAATGGAATGTGTATTTTGTATCACTCATGGGCAATTTATTTCAAAAAGGTACAACGTTTAAGTTCTGGAGTAAACTATTTTGGGAACTATCTAGATGATGTACGCCTAATTGGAGAAGATATTTCAATTCCATAATTTACAACATTATAAAAGGTGTCAAGCATTTCACCGAATGTTTTTCCGTCCAGCATCTCATTTCACCATACACTCTCCAGAAACTGATCCAGTAAATTGAAACTGATTCGCTTGTATAGTCAAAAGCAGTTTTATCGTGCGGGTCATACGATTTATCAACGACAAACTTTTTAAGTTGGTTTTTCTTTTATTACGTGTAATCATATCCTCCGCATAAAATCTGAAAGATGAATTAGATAGACCTATGATATTTTCGTATGAAAAAAGAGGATAAACATATAAATACCAACAGTTGCAAAAATCTTTGAGCGATGTCACTTCAAAGTCAGATTGACAAGTTATTGACAAAATGAGTAATAGAAAACAATTTTCAGTTTTTTTGCATACACAAGCGAAAATAATGGTATTAAATCTAATAAATATTACGAAAATGAAAATTCGCCGGCCAATATCCAGGAGACAGTAGCAAAAGCTCTGGGAATCGGTATGAGGACTGTGCAGAAAATTGTGCGTGAAAAAAAGCATAATTTACTACCGAAGAAGATTAAGAAATGTACACGAAAAAAGCCAAAGACAGAAGACTTAAGTGACAATGTAAAAATAGATGTTCGTAATGCAATTTACGATTTATACACATCAAAAACTAATATAACCCTTCAAGTTTTAAAAGGAGCTTTAAAAAATCGAGGCATATTGGAAATTGGACTAAAATCGTTGTCAAAATTAATAAAAATGTTGGGTTTTCGATATAAAAAGGACTGTAATCGTAGATTTTTATGCGAGTTGCCACATATAGCAAGTCAGCGTATCCAGTTTTTAAAGAAATACACGGAAAATGTTAATTCAAAATTTAAAAAAGTGTTATTTTTAGACGAGACTTGGATATTTTCTAATGGAAGTGGTTCGAAATCTTGGCACGAGTCTGTAAAAAGTGTCAAGAGAAAAAAGAGATGTGGGACGAGAAAACGGTTCATCATTTTGCATGCAGGTTCTTCAACAGGATTTCTCCCAGGTGCAAGTTTACTGTTTTCTTCGACATTTAAAAGTATGGACTACCATGATAATATGAACTCTGAACTGTTTGAAAAGTGGTTAAAATAACAAGTGATTCCAAATTTAGATGCTCTATCTTTAATTATTCTGGACAATGCATCTTATCATTCAAGAATCTTAAATAAACAACTTAATTCATCCTGGAAAAAAAGTGATATTTACGACTGGCTAATAAAACAAAAACAAAATCCTTTACCCAACATGCTGAAACTAGAACTTTTTTTAAAGGGGTACTGCACGCAGTATTATGGATCATTTGCAAGCCTTCCGCCGCTGCAATATTATGTTAATGCTGTAAGAGATATTCATTAGCTTCAAGGTGTTTTTATTAGGGAAATATGTATAGCTGGGCGCTAAATACAAATTTTTATGAAATAATTAAAACTAGAATTATAAAACAAAGTCGATTTGTCCATTTTTGACCACTTTTTGACGCAAATGCCATCGCATATAATTTTTTTTATCTACAAAATGGCTCTTTACTGCCTTGCATTGATCCTTTGTCTACGTAACTGCAAAATTTGAAATGGTAAAACGTACTCATGTCTTTGTATTTCTGCAGCTCGTGAACCCTTTTGAACCCATTTTTAACCGAAATGTAATTTAAAGTGCCTATACATAACACATTTTTTTGAAGTCGGACGCGCAGGAAGTTTTTTCTAATACGTAGGTACCATTTCATCTTACTTTGAACTTGACTAGACCTTGACGCTTATTTTTCACTTTTTGCTCTATCTGCAGTTCTCCCTTAATGGCAAAATCTATTAAAAAACCAACAATATATCCCGTAGATGAAATATTACGGGAAAATGGACATGAGGTTTTACGACTGCCGCCATACCATTGCCAGTTTAACGCAATAGAATTAATATGGGCTGGGGCAAAATCATATTACGAAAAACACGTGAACGATGGTCTTACATCAGATGAAGTGCAAATTGTTTGGCAAGATTCATTAAATTATATTACGCCGGACTACTGGAAGAAATCTGTGGAACATACGGAGAAATTAATATGGGATTGGTGGAATCGAGAACGAGTTCTAGATGTCGAATAGCACCAATGATCATTGCGCCATTTGAGGACGACTCAGAAGATGAGGACTTTTTGAGTGATGATGATATTTTTTAGTCTATAATATTAAAAAGTTTCTGAAGGATTATATTAGTCTTTGACGTGTATAAATCATAAATTGCATTATGAATATCCATTTTTGCATTGTAACTTAAGTCTTTTGCCTTTGGATTTTTTCGGACACTTCTTAATCTTCTTCGGAAGTAAATTATGTTTTTTTTTTCATGCACAAGTTTCTGTACATTCCTTATACCGATTCTCAGAGCTTTTGCCACTGGCTCCTGGATATTAACCAGTGAATTTTAATTTAAAAATGTTTTTATTAGATTTGACACTATTTTTTTGCTTACTTTTTTAGTACATTTGTAATTTTGTAGGCAATAAATAAATAATTATAGAATACTTGCTCCAATTTTAAAGCGTGTTTAAAATAAGTAAAATTTTTTATCAATTATAAGACAAAATTTGATATATAAAAATCGGTAAAATCGCTTTACCAGAAACTCGGGGCTAACGAAAAATACAGGCTATATATATATATATATATATATATATATATATATATATATATATATATATATATATATAGCCTGTATTTTTCGCATGCATGGCCCTTAATTTTAGACTGAAATTTGAAGAAATCGGATAAGTAGTTTTTTAGCTATGCCGCGAACAGACAGACTGACGGACAGACATACCTACAGACAGACGGAATTGAGAAAACATGTTTTCCGGCATCTAGAAACCCTTAAACGTAAAGATCTGAAAAAATCTCACGAGGGAAGTAATAACTAATTATCTTGTGTTTTTAACAAAAGTGTATAATATGTTTGCAAAATAAAATTTTGTTGTTATCACAATACAAAAAAAAAGTTGTCTTTGCACAGGGGTGGCCCGCATTTAAATAAATGACACTGTATAAGTGGTTAGATTTTTAAGTCAAGCGGGGCTCATAATTTTTGGTGATTGATAAAAAAATCTCACTTTCATTAAGTGGCTGTATAAACAGAACATATGCTGATTGTTCTACTGATTCGAACCGCCTTCCGACTTTATTTACCAACCAAAAAATCTTAACCAAATACATATTTAGCGAATTTTCTTATTTAGTCACTCGGCATTTAATATATAAAACAATATTAAGTGGCTATCTTAATAATATTGGGTAATATAATAAAAATAAACTATTTTCTTTCTCCCTGTATATTTGTGAATAGCCCGCCCATCGAGATTTAAAAGCTCGATAAAAGAATCACACAATATTTTGGTATTCACTGTGTTTTTGATTTGATTCATAATGTTGGTGATATATTATATATATATATATATATATATATATATATATATATATATATATATATATATATATATATATATATATATATATATATATATATATATATATATATAGTCATAATAGCATATTTAAGCAAAAGCTCCAATATCATTTAACCCCCGACAAAAATATATGTGGATGTGAAGTAACAAAGGTGAATGATTTGAGTGAGCATCTGGGGGGACTAGACTCGAATTTGACCCCATCACCTGAATATATCATTCCTGTGTTAGTACTAAGCTGAGCATTGTGTTATTATTGTTATGAGTAGCGTCCACTTGGAAAACTTGGAATGAGAATATGTTGCCCAAAATTTCGACTACATTTTTTCGTATTGTGGCATGCCAGCGATAGAGGAAGCAGTAAAACTAAAATTGTCATTTTGCATGTGGCAGATTGAAGTAATACAACTGGGGACCCACGACGTTCATTTGCTATATTGCTTACATTATCTCCGTAATTAAGGAATTTTTGTGGAGGTGATTTGGGAGGGCAACACGCCACATCCAATATTAATGTTTTCCTAACATTTCCAGTTTTAATAAAAATATCTGCAACACCCAGTAAACATAAAAATTGGGTACTCACTATATCTCGTTGAACCACTACTAGAACCTTTGGAATATACCCTTGTGTCTCTGGAATATACACTTGTGTCTTATAATTGAACAAGAAAAGCTCAAAATTATGAAAATCTGGGTTAGCTATGTCTCATAAAAAACTATAACTTTGTAGCCATAAGTTGAACCGTTTCCATTAGATGTGAAAGTTTAGTACGTAGACCCCGTAAGTTTTGGTAAAATATGCTAATTTCATGTTGGAGTTTATATTCTTGTCGAGTTGTCCGGCTATTAGTTTCTTGAACCATTGAACAGGCATCATTTATGTGACGAATTAACAGAATTGCCTCTCCTCCTGATTTGTGGCATTTACCTCTGACTCATATAACCATTTGGTTTATTTAACCGAATAGTAGCCATAGATTTGGGTGGACTAGATGGAATCAGGACTAATAGCAGTGATATAATATCGTTTAAATCTTTATTCTATTCAGGTAGATTAAAATGCATACGATTTTGAAGCTCAGTAAGAGTATTATTTATCTCTATGGGTATAGCTGTAGAGACAACAGATGATACTTTATTCTTAAGCATCTCAATCTCAATCTACAGTTGTTCAACTGAAGCTATCAATATGGGAATTTGAAGGGGTCCAGATGAACAATCATATTTTACCTGTCAAATTCAACAACTCCCGGTCAGATCTAAGTAGGAAGTTATTTGATGGATAAATGTCGAATTAGAGTCGGTTTATTCGTTTTGCACTTAATGCTCCTTATGGCAGCGAAGGTTGAGGTTACGATTGTTATAGTTTTATATCTTCCAAATCAGTGCAAAAAGCAGATTTTCACAATATTTCATTAGCAATTATTAACTATAACATAATGTATGATGAGAAAAACAACAAATAATTGAACAATTGAATTATAAAAAATTCGTGATGTTTGCATTCTCATAACCACAGAGGATTGTGTGGTTATATGAAATACAATTTTATTTTGAATATCAATTTCACCAATTTGAAATGGAAGGTTATCTTTTTTATCTAATTTTTACTTTAGGCAGGTTTAATTATCATACGATTTTCAAAGTTTAAGTTTTGTGTAAAAATTTCAAGTGCAAAGTAGTATACGGAAACGTAATTTTGTTTTTCTATGGGAATATTTGCCATCTGTTTTAGCACTCCTGGAAATACCACGAATTTTGACCCCTCAATCAGTAGTTAATCGTATGAATGCTATGTGGTTAACATATTTTTCAAAATAATTTCTTATCTTTACAACAGCCTGTATATCACAAAGAAAAAATTCCAAAACATAGCAAAGATTCAAAGAATATTTCCGGGATACAGACAAATGTTTTAATCTTATATTTATGAAAATTAGGCGTTTGGCCTATACGTAGTAACATACAAACCTGCCTGCGAGCCTACCTAAATCATTACTCTCCTTTGCAAGGCGCAGTCGGGTAAAAAGCGTGTGTGGTAAATATTGTATTCTACAATATGTGATCTACTACTTTTATTTTTAGTCAACTGTTCAGATTTGCGTGGTTTCGTACCAAATGAGGGATAGGTAAAAGAATTATTTCTCTCTTTTTTAGCCGATTTTAAAAAAAGCATTCCATTTAAAAAAAATATTTTAATAATTTTATCCTTATATATTATTAGTATATTCTAGAAATAATATAACATTTATATTAGTGACAGTTAGACTAGAGCTAATATGCATATTTAATAAGGAATTACGCTTTTATCAAGTCAAGTCATCAATCAAGTCAGAGGTGAATCTCGTATAAAATAAAATAGTTATTTAGTTATATAGTTCCATCCTATTTATAGGTACTGAAATGTACTTCCATTTTCATGGTCTCGAATTACATGAAAATGCACTTAAACAAGGAATGCAACCGATATGTCCCGCTCAACTGTTTGAAATTTTGCCTATTTCCACTAATTGACCTACTTATATACCTAATAAAGCAGATTAAATTGTAATTGAACTGTATCCATCTAGACTGATGCATGCAAATTTTACTTACTTTAAATTGTCAGGTGATTTATAGATTTTATAGATATAATTTAAACTTGCCAATTCAAACGTTACTTTTTAAATGGACAATTGTAATTGATTTCCGCGAAAGATAAGAATCATTTAGATGAGCGGTGGAAACTCAACAAAAACCGAAATAAAATACCATATTCATTAACGTTCACAATATTTATAATATGGACTTTTTAAGTAATAAATGTAAATTTTTTGGTGTTTCTAGAATATATTCTAAATTATGATGTTCGGAAAATCTTTTTTAACCTTTTCTTATACTCAAAAAAGATATTGTATTTTTCAAACTCCTGTAATTTTGTTGTTATGGAAACAAACAAAAATCATGGGTAGTAAAATCCGACAAGAATTTTTATTATTTGACTAGGTTGTGAGTTGCTAAAAGACAAAAAATAAGGTCAACAATTGAAAAGTAAATACTTCCTATTCCTTGTAACTGTTTTATTGTTAAAGTGGCACCATCGATATTAGCCAACCAAACAACTGACATTCGAAATTTTCACAAAAACCATTCTTGCCTAGTGTGTCTTTTTCTCTGGAACAAGATACGAGTACAGCATGGTCTTTTTAACTTGTTCTCATTTGAATCTGCTATAACTTTCTTATCTTTTAAGATATCAAAATGGCTCAAAGAAAAATTATGTCTAGTTACAAAGTTTTATATAAAAAAGTTTTAATTTTCAAAAATATAAATATAACTTGCATTTTTATAAATTGAGAAACCCTGTAAATATTACTTTTAGTGAATAGCTCTCTTTTTCCTGATTCCAAATATATTAGAAATAGTGTTGAAAAGTCTTGGTAACCAGACGATCATTCCAAAAAAAATCATGTAAGTTGTGCAGTACAACTTTCTCACGAACTTGCTGAAAAATCTGACGTAGTGTTTTAAATATTATATAGATTATATTAAAAAAAAACTAGAAAACATGCTTTTGTCAGTATCGCACTAAAAAGTACAAAATAATGTTATTACTTAAAATATTTTGTTACGATATAGGTATAGTCTACCCTTGACAATTCAATGACTATGCCAAAAAGCCCACACTTTTACATTGGGTTCGACTGATACCCCATTTGGTGCCATCGATCTGATCAGATCAACTCGATTATTTTATTGTCAGCCGTATTACATACAATTACAAAATTTCAAACCAATTTGATAATTAAAAGTAGGTTAAAATCGACCGGTAACATTTGTTACTGATCTGAACAGCTCGATAGTAGCAAATAATTGTGTTGTCAACTGCATTACATACACATGCAAAATTTTAAATCTCAACAAGTAGGTTAAAATCGATCGGTACCATTTAGTATTGACCTGATGAGCTTGATGGTTCCAAATTATAGTATTTTCATCCGAATTACTTAAACTTGCAAAATTTCAAATCGATACGACAATTAGTCGACAAGTAGGTTAAAATCAATTTTCTAGATTTGTTTACATACATATTAACTAGTAACGTAAAAATTAAGCTAATAAAAGCTGGTTAACGTAAGTTATATTTATATCTTTAAAAAAATTACAATTTTTATTATTTGTCTAATGTTACAAAAACGAATAGTTTGTATTTTGGTATTTCGACAAATAAAAAAGTTTTGGAAAAATAATGTGGACTGGTAAAAGTGACCGTGCTGTATGTACAGGGTGATTTTTTATATGTTGACATGCATTTTCACCTTTTATTTTTTGAGATACAAAAATAGTGTAAATATAAAAGTTGTAGATTTTGATGTGTGACATCTTTTGTTGATGAGATAAAAAAAAAGAGTATCGAAAAGCTGCAAAAACTACACAACCTTTTTTTAAGGGCACACCCTGTATAATATTAGGTATTTAAAAACATCTTTTCATGGCTATTTCAAAATATATGATATGATGGCATTCGCTTTAACAGTTCCAGAAAATAAATATGATTCTATTTTATGGAACTACAAACAATTAACAAAGGAGCTAATATTTCTTAGTTACTATGGCACCTGAAATATTTTATTTTGATATTTTACGTCATAATTTTTAAGAAGTTAAAATGCTATTTAAAAGAGGGTTATTCAGATAATGAAAACTTAGAAATTATTCAATTATATTACTCGAACAATTCAAATACTGATCTAGTTCAAAGGTGGCATAATCAGTTACGTTCTGGCCAAAGAGTTCCTAAAGAAATACAATTAAAAACGTTATTAAATTATTTGAAGAGACCAAGTCAGTTAAAGGAGACCCATGAGAGTTAGAACAGATGAAAATTTAGATTTGAATATATTGCTTAATTTTGAAGGTATGTTATTAAATTAAGATTATGAAAACTTAAACACTATTCCCCGCATTCATTAAAATAATTTAATAACTGCAAATGTTTTTTTTATCATTTTAGAAAATTCAGAAAAGTCCACAAAAAATGTTGCAAGAAGAATAAATAAATCCGCCTACAAAATTAAAACTGTTTTAGCATTTTATAAATATCCTTATAGATATTTATCCGTCCAGGATTTGACAGAGCATCAAAAGTTACAAAGAGTATATTTTTGTCAAGAAATATTGCGGTTTTTAAAACGACAGAAACTTTTTTAATCGTATTGTATATGAAGCCACGCTCACCATTTGTGGTATGACAGTAAAAATAAACATTATTGGGCTATGAAGAGAAGAAGAGGAGAAGAACTGTCAAAGTTTGTGAATATAATAATCTTGTTTGGCAGCAAGACGCCCTCTCATAAAGTCAAGAACTAACTAATTTTTTGAATGAAAGGTATAACTTTTGGATCGGAAGATATGGAACTGTTAGATGGCCTGCCAACAGTCCCGATTTAATACCTCTCGATAGATTTTGGTGGGAATACTTAAAAAATAATGTCCATTACTATAAACCACATAACATCGAAACTATACAAAATAGGATAATAGAAGAAATACACATTTTAAATACTGAAAAACAGATTTCTATTTTTAATTCAATAAGTAGCATATTTTTGGGTAACGTAAATAAATGTATTCAACAGCAACAACAACACGTGCAACAGTTATAAAAGTACAAAAATTTTGAAGTTACTTTAGATTTTAAATTTTGTATGCAGATTTTTTACCTTTTTATTTAATATAGGTATATTAAAGTTCTAACTCCATAACATTTATTTCTCAAAAAAAAATGTCACATGAAACTCTCAAAATTAAGCATAATATCACATATTTTGAAATCGACAAGAAAAGCTTTTTTAAATACTTAAATTAATATTCAAGGTGTCCCATTTAAAAAAAAAACATAAGTTGTGTACTTTTCGCAGCTTTTCGATACTCTTTTGTTTTTTATCTCATTACCAAAAGATATCACACATGAAAATCTACAACTTTTATATTTACACTTTCTCTATCACTATCTCAAAAAGTAAAGGGTAAAAATACATATTAAAATATAAAAAACCACCCTGTACACTTAATATGTACTCATCTTTCGAATGAAATTCATAATCAATTCAGAAAAATAGACCATATTTGCGATTGCTAATGGATATATTTTTTTTAACAAAATAAAAGTACAAAATTCTTTCCCTCTTTGGTGGTCTGTATGTGTAATAAGCTGAGTCAAGGAACGTGAACAACATAAGGAACATAAACAATATAAATAAATTATACATTCCTATAACTATAATACTTTCTACTGTTGCAATATAAATGTAACAGAAACCGAACATACAGATACGAATGTCAGGTTACATACAGGCTAAATCTATCTCTGGAGTAAAAATCCTGAAATTTCATTCCAACTCAGTTAAATTTTGAGAATTGCGGCTTTTTATATTTTGAATTCGTTTGCGAGAATACAGCTATTTTTATCATAAATCATTTAAATTGAATAAAGATAATTTTGAATTTAAATTGCAAACATCCCTTCATAAACGGTTTAAATTTATTAAATCTGGGGATTATGGAGAGGAAAGTCGCTAACGTAAAGATGAATATTTAACTTCAATTTGCATTAACACTTTCAAATTAATAAAAACATTTTGCATCGTCTCAACTTCCAACGTAGAAAAATTATTTTCTATAGAAATTTAGTTACTTTCCAGAGAAGAAAAGTGATAAATAGTTTGTTGAATTAAAATAAAAGATGGGATATAGTGTAATAAATGTATTTCAGAAAAAATTACCAACATTTAAACCAGTAGAGCAACAATATATAAAAAGAACTAATTTATATTAAAAAATATACTCTGAATTAAATTGTTAAGAAACTTGATCTTAAACTGATGGACATTTTTAATTGGTTTTTATCAATAACCTTATAAAATAAACAATTGGCGAATAAAGAATGTAGCAGAATTATGCAAGGGATTTACAGACAAGTGACACATGCGACTCCTCGAAACAATCCTTTAAAATTATATTAAATCTGGCATTTAACATTTTCACGGGTACAACAAATTTATTGAAAGAACTATTATAATAAACTGATACATTTGTTTTAACAAACAAAATTGAACAGTAAACATGAACTTGTTGTGGTAAAGGGATTAACGCGACCTGTTTTAATAACGATATCGCCTTGACATTAACCTATATAATCTTCTTGGCTCAGCAAGGTCTTGCACAGTAACAGAAAGTTACTCGTGGGAAAAACGGCAGGACCGCGTCGAAGAGCGAGAAAGAGAGCCCCAATACCCGTAAAAGGAAGAAGAACAGGTTATCGAGGGTGGATGGCCGAAGCGGCATTCTTGTGGTCCCACCCTGCAGATTAATTCGAAAACGATCTCGTTCAGCCGAGGTGAAAAACAAATAGGAGTAGGGCTATCGATTAGCAGTTATTATTGATTTTTTCAGAAATACTTTAACTCCTTTAGATAACATCTCTAACTGATTAGTCACATTTATATTCACAGTATAATACCTAAAGATAAATTATAATTCTTTCTGGACAAAACTAAGATGTCGAACTTGTATTTACGATCGTTATTAAGTGTAAACTAAGGCTTACGTCTAAAACTTTAATTTTATCTATATTTTATCAAATAAGCCGTTACTTGATAGAAGTTCATTATCACTAGTATAATAAACTATTTTGTTTAGTAATTTCCATTTTCCTCTAATTTACTTCATTTTGACAGCTGTTTCGACATTCTGAGTCTTTTTCAAAAACCAACCCAAGTCTAATACTAAAACTGGAATTTTTAAGAATAATAAAAGAGGAAGTGTCTACCTAATTAACCTACGCAGTCATTAGGTATAAAGGTTCAACAATGGGGAGCCGTTTAGGTCCATTTGATAGTTCAATAAAATATTACGGTTTTCCCTCTTATTAATTTCTGGACTTTCCAAGTACTTGTAACTTTTACTGGTCCAATTCAACATATTCAATTCATTATTAAAATTGTGATTTGTCTCTAGTAAGTGTTTTGAATAATGAGAATTTTTTGATTAATAGGTGATATTTTTGTTTTGACAATATATACTTTTTCACAAGAACCACATTTTAATTCATATACTCCAGTTTTTTGGACTTTATTTGTATTAGACTTGTTATTCTTAAAACTTGGTTTTTAAAAAAGGCACAGGTTGTCCAAACAGCTGCTGAGCGTTGGATTATATGGTCGTTTTGTCAGGAATGTTTAGCGATATCCGATCTTGATGTTTCCCCTTCTCTTATGTTCGATGTTCTTTGATTCTTATATTAGGGGTCTCTGTGTTTCCCCAATATAAGATTGACCATACTTATAAGCTACTTGATAGCAATAACTTATTATTGGACTTAGTTTTAGTTATTAAGCTTTTTAAAGCTTGGCGACTTAAAGCCTGTTTTCATATTTTAATTTCTCGCTATTCGTCTGATCTTTTCGGATGTTCCTTTTACGTATAGAATAGTTATGAGTGAGCCAGTTGGCTGTTCTAAGACTTAAATTGGATTAATTTTATTTTAACATTTCATAATTGTCTCGACTATTAACTTTTCTTTATAACCATTATGGTTAAGGTCATTTTTAATATTGCTAATCTCCTAATCTAAGACTCCTTGTCCATACATTAGTATACACAGAAATCTATTAATACCTTATTTTGTTGCCGCAGAATGGTTAGGTTTTGGTTGACACATACTGTATGTGAGTGGAGGTTTCTTGTAAACGCAAATGTTGATTAGATTATTTTCGCGATTGACAAGAATATCAAGAAAGCTAAGCTGGGTTTTTTTCTTTCTTTATAGTAATTTTTATTGAAGGGCGGATGTTATTTAAATAATCTAAAAATACTTTCAGATGTTTGTTACCCTCCTATTTCTTATAAGTTAACCCCCTAGGCGGATTTTAAACCTACTAACTACTTTTTTTTACAAATTATCCGAGTTCTAATCTGAAATATGTAATGAATTAAAATAATAATTATTGAGAGTTTAGCTAGCCGATGAAGAGATGGGTCTAATATATTTCCGGTCCTTCAAAAAAGACTCTTTGTTCGAATACGAGTATAATTGATAGCAACTTTGGATAAATGAAATATTGTGTAATTATTTCAAAATCAAGTGGATCGAATTTCCTACAAATTATAAGTTGGCTAAGAATCAGGAAATGTTCTAATTCATTTATCAAATTATCTTCTACCCTTTATTCTTTATTCTGTCACAAATGTTAAACGCTGTTTTTTCCTAAATTTCCGATAGCGTTTGTTGTCGGAGTGAACTTAAACTTGGATTCCGCAACATTATTTTCTTGTAACGCAAATTGAATAAAATTAGATCCGATTCTCGTTAAAAAATCGAATTCCAATTAAACCGGTTAGCTAATAGCCGATTCAAAAAATCGAATTTTTATCTAAAAAAATCGATTCAAGATCGCCATCTTTAAACTACTTACGTATGGTAACCTCAAACAAAAAAAATATGAATGTGTTCCGAAAGAATTATATAGAAATGCATAAAAAGTTTTGATTTTATTTTGAAAAATGTGAAAAGCTTAGCCCAATTCTCTCCCCTATTTAAGATGGAAATACCTAAATATGTATATTTATAATTTACTAAAATAGCAGTATAATAATTATGGAACAAAATTTTTTTATACATTAGACTAAGGGTTATAAACTTATTGAGAAAAAAAAATAGGAAAACTTTAGAGAATAACAAACTCTTTTGGTTAATTTGGTATTTGTTAATTATGGTTAAGGTTTATATTCCATATTTTTGCCAATTAAAATAGGTAAGCTTTTTTTTAGAAAAACTTGTTATATAACAATATAAAAATGTTTTAAATAAGTGGTAAAATGAAGATAATTGAATGCTTCCCTCTTTTGAATCTTTATTTAATCTATTGCTCTGGGCTATAGGAAACACATCAGTTGAAAGTTTCACTTTCAACTGATGAGACTAGAGATTTATAAAAGGTATGTTGCCATTACTATATTAAATACGTATAACTGATAAACGTTTTCATATGCAACGGTCTTTTGTGGCAAAACTATGTAAGATTAACCTTAACCACAAATAACAAAAACCAAATTAATCAATAATAATATTTTTACTTTAAATAATTCTTAATAATATACTTTAGTTACTTTCTTAATTATTAAGTTTTTTTTAATTATTGAATCGCAATTTTGTATCGCCATTTGGATTCATACCAAAATTGAAGTTGATTCGGATAAACAGATTTTTTAAGCCACGTTCACAAAAACTTCACACAAACATGCATAAAAACATATACCATACACAAAGAAATGGCTCTTTTTGGCATCTATCTTATCTAAAGCCAGAGTATTTGACAAAAAGGGGTGTAAATTTTGTCCATATTTTTCATTATTTTTGGAATATTCTTTAAAATTTCAAATGGAATATTTTTATAACCTACTATAGACATATGACTATTTAGTTTCATTTAAAGCTATTGATAAGTTGGCCATGTATGGTTCGTTCAGAACACATTTTGTATGGATATAAGTGCCAATAGTGCATCAGAATGTCGTTAGAGATAAAAATATCGATTTATGTCGCCTCGCATATCGATACGTGTCTCCGTCTATTTAGCCTTCAACTTACACAATAAAGGAGACCTGTCGTCTGTTGAGCACCGCGCTGCGCCAAAGAACAACTGAGATAATTACCTTTTTACAGAGGTATGCCGACTTTAATTAGAATTTTTTGAGAATGCCGGCATGCTCCCTCCTATATTCAGCTTTAGCGACGGTTTATCAACAAACGAGTGGAAATAGTAGCTCGCAACTTTATGGATTCTGCTAATTCAACGGACTAAGCTATGAGTAAGTTGTACTATACTGTATGTAAATTCTATACTTTGAGTTGTTGCCTCTTCAGTGGGGTTTATTATAAGTATATGAATTTAGGAATGTCCTGGCATTTTTGGTATGTGATCTGCTCATAAGAAACCAACGCGATAGACCGGCTTGTCTGTGCGTTTTCAATTAACAGCCTTTGAAAAATGTGTATAAAAAATGTCTATTACGTTCCATTTTTGTCTATTACTTTAACAATGTTCTCAGCATACTCAGTAATTTTAGGTGGCATCTCTATTATCTGTGTTTAACATAAAACCTACTACAAATCTGTCAAATCACGTTACTGCAAAAACCGAAGCAGCCGCAGTAATTTACCTTCAGAGATAAATATATCAAAAATGTGGCGACAATACTGCCAGGAAGTACAAAGTGGTTCGTCGTACGTTATGGTAAAAAAAAGTTATTTTCCCCATATTTTTAAAACCTGTTACAATATAGGTTTCGGTTCAACTAGAACTGATGTTTGTTCTACCTGTCTTCAGTTAATAGAAAAAATTAAACTGGAAAAGGACGCAGAACTGGAGAAAAAATTATTATCGAGAAGCGCATACGTAAACTACGAGCAACTGCCTTTTTTGATTCACTTAGAGAAGAAAGAGAAGGCTTAAAAATAATATCATTTGACTATCAAAAGAACGAAGCAATGCCAAGGATTCCTGATCAGTCTGTTTATTACAGTCGTCAGTTATATACGTATAATTTTGCTGCCGTCACAGGCACATGACACTCACCACTATCCAAAGAAAATGTGTGTTTATGTACATGGACCGAAGATCAACATTTAAAGGGAGCTAATGAAATTGCTAGTGCAGTTTTTTATAAACTGTGCAAGAGTAACTTTGAAAATATAGATACCGTTCGCCTTGCAGACGATGGCTGTGGGAGGCAGAACAAAAACTCCATCATGATAACTATGTGCTCCAAATGGCTAAGTGTACATGCACTTTTCAGTGTTAAAAATTTGGAGCTTATATTTTCTATGGCTGGGCATTCATTCATTCCTCCAGATAGAGTTTTTGCAAGGATTGAAAAGATTATAAGGAAGAAAGACACCGTCGCGTCGTCTCACCAGAAGAGTTTATACAAATATTTAGTGACCATGGGATCGTTTTTGTATTGGGCAGTGATCTGTCGGTGTATGACTCGAAAAAAGATTCTATAGCTGCAATCAAGCCTCCAGCACAGTGGCATTTTCGGTTCAATATAAGTAAAACGTTTTTACTAAGACGTGGAAAAAAATAGAAACGTATCAATTCGAGGAGAAACATCCTATAAGTCAGACTTGGGGGATATAAGTCTGTTTTTAAAAAGAGAAAATCAGTTAGGGATATCACACAACCTGTAGTCTTGGCTGGTGCTCCTGTTAAAAACAAAAAATCCAAGATGTCGAGAGTTTACTGAAAAGACACTTGGGCGAAAATTGGTCACAAATAGAAAATCTTAAATACTATAGGGAAGTTCTAAAAAAATACAACAATATTCCAGATGACGAATTTCCAGTGGAACCCGAATATATCGAGGATTTCTGTGAACCGTTTGAAGAAATCTCAGACTTGGTGGTTTAGATTTAATTTTTTTAAAGTATTTTAGTTTGGCTCGTTTGTAGTTTAAATGTTTGTAATGTTTTTTTTAATTATTAAAGATCAAAGTCCTATAAATCCATCACTGTAAGTTTCAAAATCCGACAAATCCATAATTCAATATCAAAATGCGACAAATCCATTATTAATTTTTGGGCCATGATGGTGTATTTTTTGTTAAAATGAATTAATTCTTGAACAAACCAGCCCAGTCTTAATTTACCTGTGAAAATTAGACAGTTTATTTACTGTTTGACCACCTTTAAACAGTTTTTTGCAATTTCTCAACATTCGATCCGTGTGGATCTACCGGCTTTTGAAACTAGGCGACTCAATTAGTCAACACGCTAGAGATCTTTTAAAAATGTAACTATTGTGTTATACAGAATCAATTGTGCAAAGCACATTGAAAATAAAATGCACCATATATTCTTTTCTTATTATTCTTTTTTCTTTTTCAACGACTTTGAATCAGTAATATGCTGACACCAATCGTCGGTAGTATTTATTGCGATAAGATTATCAAAATTTTAAAATTCAGTACGAGTCCCCCTATCGATTTTTGGGTGTTTGCTTCCTTGGGGTCCGCCAGATGTCAAGTGCTCCGTTACACTTCCTATATGGAATTTAAACGAGATGAGTGAAATCATTCATAAATTAGTATCGAAGTAGGCATTGACAGAATTGCGAATAATAAAAAAATCCAGGAATAGCATCAAACTTCAAAACGCCTTGGAATTGGACAATCCAGTTTGGACGTTGTTAGTAGCAAAAACAGTTTTTTTTTATTTGGTTGTTAATAATTATTGCCATTATTACAAAATACAGTGGCAGTCACTTAAAAATTTAAGTTTGTTTCGTCACATCATTTATACTTGAAAATATGCAGGATACAAGAGTCATTCAAGAAAAAAAATGAATTTGCTTTTGAAAACTTAAAGGGCTCTGTACACGTGCAAAAGTAATGAAATAAAAAGGTCTGTAAAACGCGTAAAATATCCAAATTCCAAAATCATAGCAGAGCGCTTTCGACTAACTAGTCATCATCAATGCTACTCGTTAGTGAACAGGTAGAAACATGGTATCAAATCAATATAATAAAAACTTTTTACGTGTAACAAGGACAAAACAAAAGTTGACAAATACCAAATCACATTTTAAAAAATGTTGTTTAGATTTATTTCTTAAAAAGCAGCCTTCGCTCTTGTAGCCATGATTTGCTTTTGATCACCGTATTATTAACAAAAATGAAAAAATATATTTGCATATAAGCTTATAATTAATGAGTAGATAATTAGAGATATACAATACAAATTATTATTATTATTATTAATGTTATTAATCAATATTAATATTACATTATTATAAGTAAAAAGCTAAATCTTGCCATAAAAACAGTAGTTACCAGCACCAAATTGGACGTGCAATTTCAATTTAGACCTTTCATTATTATAAACACACCGGTTTACTTTATCGTGCTTCAAGTTAATTGTCTTCGAAATTGGCCAATTTGAAGTCCATTTTTTGTTCATATTACGTTATTAAACTGCTACAAGGATTTTATATTATTAACAATATACATATCGTTTGCTTTTACGATAGTACAGGCAATATAATAAAATAGTATTATTGGATCTAGTTACGCCTAGCTTAAACAGTTTATGATTGAGCAACTTCATCCCCTGTAATCATTTTACTGATAAATAATATTTTAAAAAAATATATAACTTTGTTAATATTGGAATTTAGTAGGTATTTTATTTTCATATAGAGGACGCAACTCCACTATCTCTAGCCTAAAACTCGTATGTACTTGGTTAACAATGTAACAATGTTTTCTTTAAAATAAAAGTGAATGGCAGCAGTAGCAATGCGTCGAGCATGAAAAAATAAATATTTTCTAAAGCCATTGTGAAGAGTATTAAATTAAAGAGCTTCTTGCAAAGATCTTAAATATACAGGCTGAAATATTTAACTGGAATAAATTTACTAACTTGATAATTATTCATAATTTGGAAAAACTTTTTTAGCCGCTAAATAGATGTCTTCACCTGTGGTTTATATAGTAATACTATTTAATAGTGACGCCTGTATGAGAATTATATTATTTTATAGAACGTAATTTTTTATATATATATATATATATATATATATATATATATATATATATATATATATATATATATATATATATATATATATATATATATATATATATATATATATATATATATATATATATATATATATATATATATATATATATATATATATATATATATATATAAATATATATATTCTTCCATGTCCTATACCTAAATTCAACTATTTTCGGGAAAATGGCGTCCCAAAAATATTCTTTTTGTCTATCTGGTGCTAGGATTGTCGTTTTAAGTTTTTTTAGTAACCGATTATTTAAACTTGCCGATTAATCGTATATTTCGATTAATCGAAAGATCGTTCATTTCAATTAATCCTAGATGACTAGAAAACAGAAAAATAATAGTTTAATCAATTATTTCGAATAATCGACTTGTTGGTTGTCTGTTAATGAATATCGATTATTCGGATTTAATCGATTATTTTCAATAATCAACAATGGATTATTAATTCTGATAATCTTCCACCACTACCTAAAGCCCTCTTCTACTTACCAAACGCGAAAACTTAGAATGAAATGGCTTGCAGCTTTTTAACTTAAGGCATCGTTGAGCGCGGCTGGTATTTTGATGTGTGGAAAGCGAGATGTTTCAATTATCTATAATTATCAAATTGCTTCATATTGAAAAATTAATTAAAAAAAAGAAATCGGTTAAAAAAGTGTTGTGTTAACGTACCTGACAGAAAATTCTTTTTGGAAGACGATTCAACAAAATATATTTTTTGTGACTTTTCGAACAATCGTAAGAATGCAGGGGTTATATGATTCTGAAATTTAAATAAATTTCAACGGCCTTAGAACAGAAGTAAAAATTGCTTCTCTTATGGTTCAGAAAAATGTGACATTGTTACAAGCGATAATAAATAATCCAGATGGCATTTCTCATTTTTTGCCCGACGAGGTCACAATTTATTTTCTTCGGGTTGGGTCAATTTTTTTAGTTCGATTTATAATAAAACAATGCTTCATGTCCAGCGGTAGACGCTAACTACGGAAAACAAAATTAATGACGTTTAAATTCCAAGTATGACGGAGCAATAATACCAAAAAAAACGAAACATGTCTTCCCTTTATTTGTCTCCCAAACAACACAAAATTAATAAATTAAAGGATTAGGCTGAAATAAATTCCCATTCAAATCGCATGTAAAATACAATCACCTTGGAAAATAAATCCATAACAAAATTAATTATACCTGAGAGGTTTGGGTGTATATACTATTAAAAATGAAACGCAGAAATGCTTATTAAACTGGTCAGAACGAGAAGAAACGTCTTTCATATAAGTATGTCGAAAACCTACCTGTGCGGCCGGCATAAACGGATTCAAGGTGAACAAAAAACTTAGAACTCTACGAGGGAGCTCCAGATTTTCTGTATTATATATTCTCTGGTGGCAGGAGGGTGGCTCCCTAGAGCCACAGTACTTAAGCTATTAACTAGACTATTTTTATAAAATTGGTGGTGATGTTGGGAAGAAAGCACACCTTTTTGTTCGCAAATCGTAGATTTCTCCTCGACATTGCCTGGTAGGCAATTGTTATCTCCTCCACTAAACTCGTTCATTCTAGGGTATCTCCTTGCTGGGATATCTTCTCTGTGCCAAATGTGCCTAATCAGCTTTTCCAAAGAGGCCCTGAGCAAGTCATTGTTTACACTGACAATTTCGGTTTTGCTCCTGTTGGATACTCTGATGTGATTTTGTGTGTTAACTAGTTAACTCTCCTCATGAAGACCCTAAGTCAGAAACACGTGCCTATGGTTGGCCAAAATTTATTGTGCTTTAGCGGTTTTTATTGTTCCAAAGATGTTATTCTTGAGGGATATTAATATCTATAGAACAGGGTGTCAGCAAAGAGCAATATTCTTTTTGTTATATATATTGGGTATAGCTATAACGTCGAATTTGAAGCGCATTCAACCGATCGAATACAAGTCAATTCAAATCACTTCCATGCATATCGTTAGTGTTTGGATCCGATTAAACGAAACCCTTTTTAGTTTCTATAAAATCGAACAAAGAGAGTGACAGAAAGTAAAAAAATAACAGATGGGAAAAAATTAAGATTTTACCCTACTATTACCTAACCTTATACTTTTCCATCAATTATTTTACTGGGAAGCTACAATATTTTTTTTATATTTCTAGACCTTTCTTTTGCTGTATATTAATTTTTTTTTGTTCTTCATTCCTCTGGTGTTATCTGTCAAATAATAATAATAACAATAATAATAATAATAATAATAATTCATGAACGGCAACAAGTCAAAACGTATCACACAAGTAGTAGAGAAAATCAAACCTACATCTCCTGATCACACGCTTACAGAAATCCTAGACACTCTGTAGCAAAAATTATCCGTGTATGCCTCAAGACTCCGAAAATACACAGAGTCGAATGGAAGAAAGGACGCTAGCAACCTGTTTCGAAGAAGCGAAAAACAGTTCTACCAAAAAACCATGAGCAATGAGGAGGCACGAGTAATAGAACCATCCACCAAACAAAAATTAACAGAATACTGGAAAAGCATTTGGTCAGAACCGAAACTACACAATAATATTTCTTCATGGATTAAAGCGAAAGAAGACAGACACAAGTGCTTGGAGGAACAAGAGGACTTAGAGGACTTTGCAATGACAACACAAGAAGTTGTGGAAACAATCAAATACACGCACAACTGAGATGTCCTGGAATAGACAACTTTTTTAACTTCTGGTACAAACAGTTTACTTCCACACATGAAGCTCTCACTCGCCAAATTAATTAAATTATTTTAAAACCCAGCACACTCCCCAGGAATAACATACTTTAAACCCAAAAACTCAGACACTAAGAACCCGTCAAATTACCGACCTACCAATTACTATTACCAGGAAAATAGAACAACATCTAGCACACAAAAACAAACAACAGGAAAAACAGCCGAGGATGCAAGGAGCAACTAATTATAGACAGCGTCATCATGAAACAAATCAGGAAAAACTATAGAAACTTTCAAACTGGTTACATAGATTATAAAAAAAGCCTTTGATTCGATACCCCACAGTTATAGCTAACCAGAGTGTTAGAATTATACTAAGTCAATAAAAACATCAGGCAATTTCTTACGCAAATCATGAGTACGTGGAAAACTAAAATCAACCTGGGAACACAAAAAGAACACATCGAAACTGAAGAGATCTACATCAGACGAGATATATTCCAGGGAGATTCACTCAGCATTCTGCCTCTGTCTCAATCCATTCTCAAACACACTGAATAACACAAACTTCGGATTCCACATTAAAACACCAAAAAATAATCTACACAAAATAAACCATCTCTTGTACATGGACGACATAAAATTATACGCAAGCACAAAGGCACAGCTAAATGAACTCCTTAAAATCACAGATACGTTTACCCTGGCCAAACATGGAATTTGATATAAGTAAATGCAAGCTATTTCATATCAACAAGGGGCAGTCGAAAGACCACCCAGGGAAGCAATCAACAATGAAACCATAGATAACACGCTCAAAGAACAAACATACAGATACCTAAGCTTCCATCAAAGCACCAAAATTAACCACACTGATCTCAAATCAGAGCTCAAGACGGAATTTAAAACCAGACTCACAAAACTACTAAAAACAAAACTGAAGTCTAGAAATCTAACGAAATTAACACCTTCGCCATACCTATTTTTACGTATTCATTTGGTATCATTAAATGGTCACACACAGACATAAAAAACATTCACATTCTCATACGCTCTGAATTCACTAAACACAGTTACATCCCAACGCATGTAAGTAAAGACTCACCATCGAAAGAAAAGAAGGAGAGAGGGGTATTATAGATATACAATCGCTAAATAAAAAACAAATTTACGAACGATAAAACGAAAATTTTTCCACAACAAACAAACTAATCTCCACAAGACAATAGTTAAGGCAGACAAGAATTATACACCGCTCGACCAGTCTCAAACGAGCCACGCAGCAGACGCACACAGTCACATCCAATCATGACTAGAAACACATGAAAGACACTAGAAAAACATGATGAACACCTGGTCTGAAAAAAACACTCCACGGAAGACACAGATACCAAATAAAGTAAGACCGCATACATAAAAAGCTTTCATATACGTGGTTACAAGAAGGGCAGCTGCAACTCTATGCTTGCCATCTAGGACAAAGTCACACAGATAAAACAATCACCGCAAACTTTCAATCCAAAAAAGAAGAGATCACTTATTTAATTGACATGGCTGTCCCCAACGACGAGAATATAAAGAGGATAGAGAAATAAAAAGAAAGATTCATTATTGTTCCTCTCGTCATATCAGTAACAGGCATCACCCAAACAACGTTTACACCGCATTTGGCTCAATTAGGACTTAATACAGACATTCACAGGAACATCCAGAAATCGGTCATTTTGAAAACATGCAGCATCGTTAGATCATTTCTTAATACACGATAGTTGTTTTTCCTTTTCCTTTTTTTTTTGTTTTTTTTTTCTACTGATTTAGTATAAAATACAACCACAGAAATACTGTGAGACAACAAAAAATAATAATAAACAGTTTTTATTTCTTGTCACTTCAGTTCGATCCGAGCGTACTCGTATATCCAACGAATGTCGCATCTGCTTCAACTCGGCCCATGTCACTTGAAAAACTGGACTGACTTTAAAATTCGCATCCGCTTGGAATTTGAGTACTAACCTCGCCCAATGGGGATTTTTAATGGCTTGGTTGCATCTGATCAGTGGAAGCGGTTTTGATTTCGATAATATACATGTACTCATATAATGAAATCACATATAAGTATTGTTTTTAGAAGCCCATAAAACAAAACGGTTCAAGATAATGCAGCATGAGCATCTTTATATCTGTTTTTACATTGTTTGTCAAAAAGGCAAGTTTTTTCCTTAATTTGGTGCTTCATGTATATCCTCTTTTCGCACTCTTAGGTTTTTTTACTAGAATATCTACAATTTCAGGCCGATGTTGCGGATAAACCTTTAAATTTTAAGAATTTTTGCAGAAAACTTATTTCTTACAAATAATAATCCACTTTTTTTTGCAAAAATCAACGCAGTCGATTCTTTTCCCAGTTATTCAAAACCTCCAGACTTGAAAGTTCTATTTGCAAGGGTGGCCAATACTTTTTAACTTCGAGTGACTGAGAACAAAAATACTAGTTGATTTTTGCCGATTACATACTTAATTATAAGTTTTGCAAGATAATTAGTTTTTGGTTAAATGCCTTTTAAATATTACTGTGTTTTTGAGACAAAACTAAATTACGCACAATATTAAAAATAAATAAGTTTCGACACAGGTAGTTTTATACTGCTCCGTGTTAGTAAAGTATCATGTAACCGCAAATAACGGTTTTGCTCCTGTTGGTGACTCAAGTGTGGTTTTTTGTGTTAAGTTTGGCGCTAGTTTTATTCATCTTTCAACTGTACTGATGAAGACCTTAAGTCAAAAACACATATTTACGGTTGGTTAAATTTGATTGTGCTTCAACTGCCATCCAAAAAAAAAACAACTTTTTTGGGATTATAGTTCTTGCCGCGATAATCTTTTTACTTTTGATAGCAATATTAAGAACTTTTGAAATCTGCTTTTAAATTATTTATACCAAAGATGTTATTTTTGAGCCTCTTATAGAAAAATATTAATATCTATAGAACAGAGTGTAAGCTAATAGCAATATTTTTTTGTTGATATACGTATATTAATAACATAACTATTGCTCATAGCTGCCCATAAAACCAAAGTGCTCAAGATAATGCAGTATCAACAAAATCAAGTTTCTTCCTTAATCTAATCCTTCATATATATTATTTACTTCAACTTGTAGGTTTATTAGCAAATCTACCATTCGTGCGATTGAGAACAGAGATATTGCGTTGATTTTTGCCAACCACATAAGTTAAGTTTTAGAGCATTGTGTGTCTGAGGCTTGTGCAACTGCACCTGCGTAGTTAAAATGATAGAAGAAAATTTAAGATCTGCCTTTACACAATGATTTGAATTCAATTGATTACCTGCACAAATCAAGCTAGGGATGCATAAGGTAGCGAATGTCAGTGTATATAAATTCGAAGCTGTCCATAAAAAAAATTCGTGCTCAGTGTAGACGTGTTTTGAAAAATATGGGAGTTTCACTCGAGGGCGGATCCGAAGGAATGCCTGGAAGGAGAAGACCACCGGGCGTTTAAAAAACCGGAGAAGTTTATAATAGTTAACTTTACCAGTTTCTCTACATCACACTCAATTCTTGCCAAAAATTGAAATAAATTTAATAAGTAGTATTTTCAAGCTGATTTGTCATGCTATCTTGGATTCGTATCAAAATGTGACCAGTTCATTTCTATTGATTGATTTTTGTGCAAAAATCCGGAGAAGTTTATAAGAGTTATAAAAATATACATTGTTTCTTGGGCTAGGGGGGTGATCACCTTCATTGGTTCCCCCCTTGTTTAACTAGTACAAGGTTAGTAACAAGTTCCGATTCTCTCACACGATTAAGCGGTTTGAATAAATTAAAAGAAGATAAATAAATAACCTAATTTTTAGTTAACAAACATCATCCTAACCATTAAAGCCTACATCAATAATTTTAAAGGTTATGTTTTTAAAACATAGATTTGTAACTGGTTATTTTAAGACAAATTAAAAGTTATTTCTAATTAGGAATGGGTATTCGATAATGTAAAACAACAATAAATATAATCTGATGCTATAAAAAACTCTCAAATTTCGAAGGCAACAGATCTTTAAAAGCGCTCAAACCCTACAAAATATATTTTCCATAGGTACCGTTATATGTCTGTGTTCTCATGCATTCAGGCTATTGTTTCCTGTAATCCCGTTTTTTAATTTTACGAATCGTAGGAAATCAATAAATCAATATTATTCCTTTCTACGTACCTACTAAAGAAACCTACCTCGTATACAAAACGCCAAAGAAAAGGTAGAATAAAAAGGAGGCAACTGACAGTCTGGTGGAATGTCTAGACAGAGAGCGCGAAGGTGTGGAACAGTTCGTTGAACGAAGAAAGGCACAATTTTAAGAGCACTGTGCACACTGCCATAGCGACAGGTCAGTGCAGGTTGCTTTGAAAATTCCTATACTTAGACTGCGGTGACTCAACTTTCCGTTTACCTTATTAGCGGCTTATATTGAAACCACCATCCATACCTTATTAGATATTTAAATAGATTCGCGCGCTTGACGCAAAGGTCTATTTTTCATTTTAAAACCATTATTTTAAAAACAGTACAAGGAGGATGTCATACATTTGTACTGAAATGTGTTAAAAAAATAAATGATATGGATTAAGATTTATTCGTATTCATTTATTTAAAAATTGGTGTTATATGTATATTTTAAGTTCATTTCCAGTGCTCAGTTTTAAGTTAATCTTAACTGAGAACTCGGTTTTCCAAGAGCACAACGTAAGAAAATACTCAGTTTTTAAAACAACTGATTAACTTAGAAATCTATTACTTAAAAATGTAAGTTTTTTGTCAAAACAATAAACTCCTCTATTCACTATTTTAATTAAAATGGAAAATTGGAAAATCTTTTTTGTTTTCCTATGTAAGATTTTGCAGTTACAAGAATAATTTCAAGAAAACATTTAAAAAGTAATTGTTTTTGCTGTTGTGCATTAGTTTTACTATCTTTTCATTTTCTATAAGAATCCAAGTAGACGATAAAACTAAAGAATTAGAGATTGAAAAATCATGTTTCTTATGATTAGACCGTGTCAAATTAGAATTATTTTCCGATGTTTCATATTCGATTGCACAAGGCATCGTCAGGGAACTTAATTGTAAACACTTACTTTCAGTGTTCAGACGCCTCGTGTGGCCGAAAGCATCTATATTATTCTAATGGTAGTGCGTATTTTCCCCTAAACTACATCGGCCCAAACAGTTAGTGGACCGAAACTTCACTGGCCCTAACAGTCGCAATCCCGACAGATTGGAATTGGAATGCGGCGCTAGCCCGACACTTTAAATATCGAATTGGCGAGCTACGCTACTGGCTAAAAATTCTTTAAATGGGCCTCCTGTGTTGTCAAGTTTTATTGATAAAAATAAATATATTGTTTATTCATTTTTAATCAAAACTACACCATGAAAAAATGATGTTAGCGTATTTCCCTGTATTCTAACTTTGAAGTGAAAATATTTTTATTGTTTTTTTTTTGTTTATTATAAAGCATTTGTTTATCACAAGATAATTTCTATTTAATGGAATAATGAAGATTGAATATTGAAAAAAAAAATGTTGGAAAGCCCAGGAAGAGGTTATTGCTTGTTTGCATGGAGATGATTTTAAACCTTCTACTTTTAAACTGGGTATGTTTATTTTAGAATAGTGTGAATATGGTATAAAGTTGCAACCATTTCAGTTTTTACACTCAGATAGTCTTATTTGTTGATGTTGATGTTGTTCCCTACCTAAAGATAAAACAAAAGACCATATAAAAATCCACAAAAGCCTTTAAGCTTGAATATATATCTAATTTGTTTTGTGAGCTTTTTGAGACACATAATTTGTACTTTTTTTTTAAGTTTTTTTGGTGTTTCATTTTTTATCCTGATCCTAAGCAAATACCTATCTAAAAATCAGTTTTTATTAGTCACATATTGATTAGGGTTTTATAAGATTGTTAATGATTTTCCCTAAGCTTGTTATTCATGCAGGTACTTTATTAATTATAATTTGTTTTAGGACCAATGCAAGTCTTGATGTTTGATATAGGTATCGTAGACAAGGCTTAGGAAGTTAGTTCTGCTCATATGTATGTGCATTGCAGATATTAGTGACGTGTATATTATAGTCATACTTGAGTACTCTTTGTTGCCCTGTTTGCATAGGAAGAAAGAAAAGACTTTAGTTACGGGTATTGATCTGAGTGTCATATAGCCCCAGTTATAGCCCATTCCATCAATGTAATAATTGGGCCTCTTTGTTATATGGAAGCTTCAAATTCTGCACCTTTAAATTTACTAAATATGCTTGTCACATAAAGTGGATAAATTTACTAAATATGCTTGTCACATAAAGTTGCTCGTTTATAATTACTGTTGCTGAGAAAGTGTGTAGTTTGAGAAATAAAAAAGATGCACCATATGATAAATGTAGTGTCAACTTTATTTTTAATTCCATGTTGAATAAATTTTTTAAAGTGTATTACATATTTTGTATATTAATTAAAGATATATAGCTAAAGTAGATTAGAAATTAAATAATTTTTCCCCATATTTTAAAAATATTAACTGTGGCCTATTTATATATTTTCTCCAGTTGGTATACACAATTCAGTAATAAGTTAATTTAGTAAGTATGCCAGATATGGCACATTACATCTTCAATTTTTTTTTAAATCTACGTATGGTTTAGGAAAAAGTTAGGTGCATGATATAATTTTAAATGACAAAAGTCTTTCGAAGATACCCTCAATTAATTTCATGCTTTCAGAATCTTAAGTTTATTAACTGGTATAAAGTAGTTTAGATCTTGTAAATTATTTTATCAATTAACTTTTAAAATATAAACTTTTATAGCTTAATCTTATAGAATTTCCAAAAAATATTACATCTAATTGTTGACTTTACCATATGTTGGGAACTGGCCGCCAAACTTATAAGAATGCGTATTGTTAAAAAAAATTGTGGTATATCTTTTAGAATCTTTATTCAAGTAAATGTTAAGTTTTCTAAATAAATAATTCCAAACCTTAAGGTTGAGACAGTGTTTCAAGAGGGATAGACATTGACTAAAAGCATTATCCCTTAGAATACCTGTAGTGCTTTGTTTAATGTTGGACTAAGTAAAATAATTTGTAATTGAGAAAAATCTAGTTTAAACAATATCTTATTTAACTGACTTTGACATAATGTCATTATTTGTTAAAATAAACTCATAGTAAATGGTGCCAAGGATATATAATCAAATCCCATTGGAATTTAAGAACAAATCATATTATATAATTACACAAAAATCTTGAATACTTCAAAAGGAAGTAAGCATTTTATGATGGCATACGAATTTTGATTGATCATAAATTAAACCTTCATTTAACTTTTTTGTTGAAAGGGGTAGAAAAAATGGTAAATGCAGAAGTTGTAGATTTTTAATCTATTAGTTTCTATGTATACTGGGTGTTTTTTGGAAAAGCATGACAATTTTCTTTTGTTTTGATGGTACACCCTGTATATGTCCATCAAATGGGTCTTTTCTTGCTAATTATAATTATATTAGGTTTGACACATTGAACACAGGAAATTGACAATATATGTATTATCAGAGGTTAGAGAAAACATAACACAGATATGAATAACTTGCTTCTTATGTCATGGTTTTTCTCAATTGCCTTTAAAGGTAAAGATATCAAACCTAATATATTTATGATTAGCAAAAAGATGCCTATTTAATGAACATAATATAACATGGGTGTCCCACAAAAAAATGAGGGTTCAATTTATAATCAATATTCCTGTACATCATTAGATGATAATTGATGATTTTAGATGATAAAAATACTATTTGTTTGCCTGTCATTGTTATTATATTTTGTTGTTGGTAAAAGTATTTCTGATACAACCTATCTTCAATTTTAATTGTCACGGTTTTAATATGATAATTTTAAAATAATGCACATACAGCTATAGACCATGGTATAGTGAGTATATTATATTATTATCCTTTATTTAGCATTTTGCTAGTTTACAAATTCACAATGTTTGTATTTATTTAATATATTGTTATATAAAAAGAAAACTTAATTTTACAAAAGAAATAATAAAGTACAAAACATAGAAAAATAGTTAAGTAATGAAACCTAAAATATGTAATACAGTCAGGTAATAAAACTTAGATACTGAAACTAGAAGTAAAATATAAGTTTAAAAAAAAAAAATTAAGTGTTTTTAATATAATAATTTAATTAATAAGTTTTGTAATTTTTTAATTAAAACACATAAATTTACTGATTTATTTGTTTGTGCCCGAATGCATAAAAATCATACAATTACATTAACCATTACAAATTTAAGTACAGTAAAAAGCTTTCAATAAATAACATCAGAGTCAACAACAGAAGATTTTTTAGTTCGAAAGTTCATTTAGAGAAATGATTTATATAATTTCCCATAAGAAAATATAATGAGAAAGAACTTGGTAAATTTCAATTAAAACTTTTAAGTAACAAATGTCCACTTAGACTCTGTGACATCAAGAGAATACATTTTTCGTTTTTCACTCCAATGTTATACTTCCTTCCTCAGCAAAGCTTAACTCTCAAACGTTAGCTAAACATTTTGATGGTAAGGTCTGTTTGAGATGGAAAACTGTTACTTAAATCACAATATCCAAAGTTTTGATCTTGATCCTAAAAAACAATTGTTTTGCTTTTTCAATTTCTCCAAATGCAACAGACCATAATTATTAATTATACAAAAACAGATGTTTTAGTGATCCATATTTCTTTAATTTTTTTTGCATTGCGTAATGAAGCTACATATAATTTAGTGAGTTCACAAAATGGTGAATAAGTCCTTATATAGCTTGTTTTCAGAATAAATCTAAACCTAAGATTATATTAAACATAAATTTTATTTAAAACACATTACAGTAAATGTTATCTTCTTATGATGTAATCGGTTTTCTCAACTCACAAAGGGGTTGTTTTCACATGCCTCGCCCCTGGCAATAACTGAATCGGTATAGTTGGTAAGAAGGCCAGATTTTAACCAATGACACAGTCCAAGATATCATTTTCTTACTTTCTAGAGCTTCCATCTTGTTGGTGATCTTATTACATAATGGTCATCCTTGGGCATACTAAAAATAAAGAAAATCTCTAATTACTTTCAAAAACATTAACACACTTATTAAAAAAAAAAAGAAATGAATGAAATAGATATGGCATTACTTAGAAAAATAATCACTGGTGAACTTATGCTATTTGAATTTTAAAAAGAAAACGAAAAAAAAAACTACATATATTTAAATAATGATCCCATATAATTTCAAAAAAATGATCAAACTAAATGCTTATTTGTGGAAGTATGTTATAAATATATCAGAAGTTGTGCCATCTATGCATTTTTATATTCCGATAAAACTTTAAATTCTATGAATGTCAGTTTTTAAATATTTACAATTGGACAAAAAATGGTGGATCTACAGGCATTTCCTTTATTTTGTTTAGCTGGCCGTGTCACAAATATTAATGCAATTTTTAACAGACTTCAAAAAAGGAGGTTATCAATTTCACCCTATGCATTTTTTTATGTATGTACAACGATTACTCTGCGATGGTTTCAACAATTTGGATGAACTTTTCAGAGAATATTCCGGATATGGCTCGAGTGGTCCCACAGCTAGCATATTGTAAAAAAGTTTGACGTTCGCCATTTTATCAGGAATTTACATAGATATTCTATAGTTATTTATTAAATATGACTTTTAAAATAAAACTCATATAAATAGAACTAAAAAGGATGAAATAAAAGATGTATAAAAATTAAACTGACTTCAAAAAATGCACCTAAAATTGGAAAATAATATTATATTCCATCTGGAAAATTTTAGTCACCAAGCAAATAGAGATAGTAAAACAAAACACTCGTTACATTAATATATTTTGGTAATTAAGAATAAGTTTGGCTTTGACTTCACAGACACAGGGTATGGGATTCGCTTCTGGCGAGTTACTTCACAATATCTACTTCAAAATAAACACTAAAAAGTAAAAAATAATATTTTATTCCACATTGAAAATTTGACTTTATGAAGTCATCTTCAAACTAATTCTTAATAACTTAATCATAAACAGACATTTATATAATGAGTACCTACATATATGGGAATAAAATATTACTGTTTACTTTTTGTTGTTTATTATATTGATTTAGTAATTTTTATTTCATCCGTGTTAGTTTTCTTTATACAAAGTTTCAAGTTATAAAGCCTAAACTTAGGTTAAAATTTTAGACGCCTTGAGCCCATTGCATATGAAATTTTACCAGAATCACCATATTAACATCAATACTTTTTTCCTGGCAATATAGTGAACGTGGTATAGATTGTCTTTCGCGCTCGTGTATACATGTAGAACATGTTAAATATGGCATCATTCCGCTATATTTAATATGTTTGCTATGGGACCACTCCAGTAACATCCTGAATATTCCCTATTTCATCCAAACTGGTCATACAAGACAATCACATACCATTGCTCTTTCCATTCATTTAACATCTTAATTCAGCTCAATATTTTTAATTATATAAGCAAATTTAATTCAATATCTAAATCAGATTTGTCAATAAGACAGAATTCTTAGACAATAAAAGCATTTAAGTTACATTAAAATTTCAATTATATTTGTGCCATAAATAAATTCTTATTCATCTCTCATAGAAAACCTTGTAGAGTGTAGAGGAAAATTTAAATGATTTTAGTTATCATAACACTTCCTTTTTGTTTTTCAAATAAATAAATATATATTAACAGAAAATAGTCATTAACATTTTTAGACTTAACAAATTACAAAATCAAAGTGCAACCTATCAAAATATAAAACAAGTAAATATATATTATATATATATATATATATATATATATATATATATATATATATATATATATATATATATATATATATATATATATATATATATATATATATATATATATATATATATATATATTGATTTTTACTCCTTCACGGATGGAAAAATACAATGTGTTTTCATTCCGGGTGTACATCCGTTCACTACTGTTGTTCTGAAAAGAACAGTTTTGCTGACGTTTCGCCAAAATCACATTTGGCATTTTCGAAGCTTTCTTTCTCGCGTCCGAATAGAGACTCCAAGTCCGAGTCTCTATTCGGACGCGAGAAAGAAAGCTTCGAAAATGCCAAATGTGATTTTGGCGAAACGTCAGCAAAACTGTTCTTTTCAGAACGACAGTAGTGAACGGATGTACACCCGGAATGAAAACACATTATATATATATATATATATATATATATATATATATATATATATATATATATATATATATATATATATACATATATATATATATATATATATATATATATATATATATATATATATATATATATATATATATATAAGGTTAAAGACATCTTAAAATAAAGCCTAATAGTTTTATTGTCCTATTCGTGATATTATCTATGTATTTGGCAAAAGTAAATTTGGAATTCAATAGCATTCCCAAGTCTTCAAAAGTATCAACTCTTTTCAAGATTCTTTCGTTTAGTGTATAAATAATGTATTTTTTAAACAATGGAAACTTAATTTCTAGAAATAGAGATATCTCCAATAATATCAACACAGGGGTAGGAACGATTTGGTTATGACACTTCAACAAATTTCTTTATTTAATAAGGGTTCTCTAGTCGGATGTATAAAATTATATATATTACCATTAAAAATAAAATGTATTCAAAAGATAAAAGTAAACCAAAAAATTCTTATTGAAAGAGAATTATGTTCCCCAGATGATTATTTTAACTTTTATATACAGATTACGTCCTGCTTATATGTAGAGCCTAGTATGAATGAACTGTTCATTTAAATCATTGAAGAAATAGAGAACATCAAAATACCTTAGGGGTTCCGAGGGGTTTTCCAACATTGAAGACACAAGTGTTACATTTTGTAAACATTAACAAAATAGGTTGCCTTTTTTGAAAATACAGACCCCAAATAAATTTTGTCCCAGGCCAAAACTAGGGTAAGCATGGCTCTGTATGAGAGTAATAGTTATCTTTTTAAAAATGATAAGTATATGGATCTCTTCATGTGAAATAAATCTTCAAAGCACTTTATTTTGCTACCTATTTAACAAATTTTTCTAAAAGTTATCTTTAAATAGAAAATATTTTGAAAAGAAAAAATGCCTCATTATTATTAAAATATATAATTATTTTGACATATGAATTACCTCAGCAGTTCTATATTTATTCTCAGATGGACTATGGAAGCATTCCTCACTGCTTTGTCTGTCTACTCACAATTTTATATGCAAAGCTGATTTTCATTTTTTATTGTTGCCTGAGATACATACCCCGATTTGCCAAGATGGAGCCCACTGTGGTTAATACATCCATGAATTTACTTGGTTTTCCTAAAAATGCAAACACAACTATATATCATAATCATGTTATCAACCAAATACAAATGTTTTTGTCGAGGTTTTTCTTTTAACTAACATTTAGTGTGCACTATACATTAAAAAACCGATATATTGAAGAAAACCGAAGAGGAACATTAAAGAAAATAGATGTATACACAAAAAAAGAATCTAGATGGCTTACCAATATGAAATTTGTATGTTACAATATACTTTCTGATGTCCTAATTTGATAGCCCATTTAAATGGGCGAAAAACTGAGAATTCAGGACTTATCGGGAACACAGTAAAAGCTTGCATATTATTTCTGCACGTTTCACAACCAACTAACAATTTACAGGCATTTTTCGTCATGTTAGTAAAACTTATTTTATTGTATCTTAACACTGATACGGTAGCAGTAGAATTAATACGTAGCTATTTGCTATTTTTATAAACTAGGTAATTCTTTGAGAACGATTTAAAACTTATTATTCAGGAATATTAATAACATGTTATCAAACATAAATAAAAAAACACAATTGACAATATTACTAATATTGTCGGTAATATGTACTTCTTTAGAACAATAATGCACTTTGGCAACAGTGACAGAAGTTTCTTACATCATTGGCGTGCATGTTTATGTATTTCGACGTTTAAGGCCAACGACGAATTCCATGCATTCCAATGTGTCGGGATTTCGACTGTTAGCGCCATTGACGGTTATGTGTAATGTAGGTTCGGGCAAGTGAAGTTTAGGGCCAAATACATCGAACCATTCTAATTTCACACATCTAATCCCAAGAACCACGATGCCTGAATTGACCAAAGCCGTGAAAGTTTCCATTATATGTTGGAATTGGAGATTATTACCTAAAAAAAAGTAGAACTGCTCACATAAACTTAAAGAAACTAGAACAGCTGGACTGTCAGTCAAAATGAATAAGTTTTAATACAAAATCTAATAAAATTTCCTGTGGGCTAAGCATTTTATTTCTTCATAATAGCAGCAATCTCCCCAAAAATGTATGGTAAAAAAATACTTCAGAATGATTAAAAGTTAACGCTGAAGCGTACTGCTTACGAATGGAAAAGTTATTTTGAGGAAATATTGCTAAAAAACCGGTAAATTTACTTTACCCGGAACTTCCCTCATTATAATTTTTTTCTATTTGTTAGGAATAGTGAAGTGTGACCCAACTTAGTTCAGTACATAGTCACAGTATATATGTAATATCGTCGTGGATTTCTACCACTATTTTTCCAGTTTCTTTCTACCTATGCCACACTTGACTTTTGGGCATATTTTAAAATAAATTTAATAAGTAGTTTTTACATTGACCCATACCGCCATTTTGTTCGTACTATAGTTTATCCCAATTTCACATTTAATTTTTCTGCAAAATTCAATTGAACATTTTAAATTCGTACCAAAACTTTACCAATTTATTTCTATTTCACACTTAATTCTTTCCGAAAATTGAAATTAATTTAATAAATAATAATTTCAGGCCGATTTTTTAAATATGTCATTAGGCGGTTATTTTGTTTTGCTATCTTGGATTCGTATCATAATGTTACCATGCAGTTCATTCCTATGTACACAACACGGAGTAAGTAAAGGCTGATAATATGGGTTTCATGCAGGATATAGAATCTATATGTGTATCCTGAGGATGCAACAATAAAGTTGTGAAACGTCGGCAATTTAAAAAAAGACTTTTATTTTTATTACTGGATTACTGTTTTTTTTTTGACATCTAGGGACGCTAAAACGTGAAGATATGTAAAATCTGAGAGGGTGATCTTTTCACGATTACAAACATTTTATTTGGCTTTCATTTTGTTCCGCTATCTTGAATTAGTAATTTAGTTAATTCCAACATTATACTTGATGTTTTTGCAAAATTTGAGATAAATTGGATAAATAGTTTTTTGATAATAATTTTTTTAGCGTTTCACTAGGCCGCCATTTTGTTTCGACATATTAGATTTCTATCAAAATGTTACTAGGTCATCCCATAACCCTTAAATTTTTACCAAAATTTGAAGTCAATCGGGTAAGCATGCCGCGAACAGACAGACAGACCGACGGAATTGAGAAAACATGTTTTTCGTCATCTAGGGACTGAAACGTGGAGATCTGAAAAAATCTCGGAAAGTGATTTTTTCACGATTACAATACTTCCCTTTTACGAGGAAACGAAGCATATGGCATCAGCGGAATAAAGTTGGCTGAGATGACATTTTTACTTAAGTATTTAATTTTTTTAATATGAATATTATAATTGTTCTATTTTCAATACTATTCGTGGGACAAATTTGTTCTTTAAGTAAACTTGAGTACATTTACATTATTATTTTTCTTTTAGGATGTATTTGTTTAGTATATATTTAGGCAAATTTATTTAGGACAATAACAGAAGAACAAAGAACATGTTATTTAGGGTTAATTTGCACCGGAAAACTTTTAACACTGGCAAAAAGGGGTATCGTATATTTATATCAAAATTTTAGAAACATTTATATTAAATAATATTGTTGAGTCGGAGGATTTAGACTCAATTAGGACCTAGTCCTTAATTTCGCTTAAACCGGGATAGATTCTTCCACCTAAAAATTTAAACCCCGTCAATGAAAAGACGAGCTTTAAACAAAGGCGATTGAAATTTTCTGCTAAAAGTTACAAACTCCTATTCGTTTTTTTTTCTCGGAGAAACGTTTTTCTTAAAAAAAAAAAGGATTTTCCAAAAGAGTATCATACTCACTACTGAGTTAACAACGACTGGGAACCAATTTGGAAAAATGCAGTTAGTTGCGGTGGCTAAAAAATGCAGATGTTAGTCAAATAAAACATTGTCTAAAAGGACAGTTTTACTCTTTAATTTTGATTAAAATTTTTTGAAAATGGTGATTATTTTTAGATGTGAAAATCTTAACATGTAGAAAAAACATGGGTAGTAACTTAGTAGAATTAAGTATATAATTCATATTATGTGATTCTAAAATGAAATTTTGTTGTCAGTGCTACTTAAGTGTTTAATCAGAATCCCATTCCCTTGACATATAATTAGCGCAATTCGCAAGAATATTTTCTTTTAAAATCGTGTGAAGAAAAATATGAGAAACCTTATGTACTTAGGATTACCCAGATGTAAATTTCCTGCAACTTTGAAATTGGAATTTTAATGATCATTTAATTTAAGAATAAATTCAAAATGAAAATTCCTTTTATCCGATGGAAAAAAGCTACCTGCTCCTTTCTATTATTATTAAATGATGCCCAGCCATTTGGTCTTCTTGTTTTAATTGTATCGATATCGCAATTAATTTAGTTTAATTTTCTTTACATTTTGGAGCAATTAATTTTTTGTTACATTGGTCAACTCTAACGAGATTTTGCCAGCTATTTTTGTTATTTTTTGACACTCTCGAAACTCATTGTTTATTATTACAAAGAGGCTTTGTTAATAGCACTGATATATTTTTAGATACTACTGTCAAAACAGATTTTTCTAACTGCTTTCATTGACTTCCCATATGTACAAGACTTTAAGTTAGTAGCAGGAGAAAAAAATCAGAAAAATAATATGAGAAGATAATTTATTTTCTTGAAAATTGCGACTTCAAGTTACATTTGATCTTATATGTCAGGTAGAAACTTTCTTAAAATTTGACACCTAGCACGTGTATATTTACAGAGTGTTCAAAAAAATGTACTATCTCTTAATACGGGGGATTCGATGGCCAAAATAAGACAAACAAACATTTTATGTAGATATATCTTCAAAACGGCTTTATTTTTAAGAAACAGAAAATTTTTTATATTAGATTTTTTTTTGTATATTTTAACCGAATTATTAGATTTAAATAAAACTCAGTGTAGTAAAAACATGGACAGAAACACACATTCTTATGGTACACACTTATGAGAAAGATTAAGCATTTTTTCACCATTATTCAGTCATAATTTTTTTATATAAGCAATTTGATATGACATTTATTCTCTAACTTTACAAAAAAATGTGCCTTTAGTTTAGGTCGATAATTCCAATCATATTCAAGATATTTTAAAATTAAATGATATCAAACGTTATTAAAACCAATCGAAAAGTCAGGAAAAACAACTAATGAAAGTATTAAAGAGCGCGTTGGAATATTAAAAACAAGTATTAAAGCTAAGTTGCCTTGGCTACTCATGTCAAGTGATTATTAATTTTGATATTTGGTAATAATTATGGTTGCGTCTAATTTTAAATATTCCCCTTTAGTACACAAATTATATCAAGTTAAAATAGCTGCTATTATTGACTAGAACTAAGAGTACCCTTTTCATATGAAATATAACAACTGCAAAAAATTATTCCGGAAAAATCGAGAAAATTGTTGAGTAGCTATATATTTTCCAAATAAAAATAGTAGGTAAATTCAAATAACCAAGAAGTGGAAATTTTTCAGTATAAAATGCATAAGGGAAAAACTATGTGTAAAGTACATCAATTTGTCATTATATTGGCAAAAAAACATAATCCTAAATTTTGTCATATTCATCTGTATGCCCGTTTCAGAGTCCTTAGACCTCCAGATGTTTTTCCATTTCCGTCAATATGTCTGTCTGTTCGCGTCATAGCTCAGAAGAGAAAGTAAATTAAAACTACAGTTTTACTAGTTCATCTCTATTTCATAATTAGTTATGACCCACAATTTGAAATCAGTTCATTAAGTAGTTTTTCAGATTAAATTTTTAAAAATTTTATTAAGCCGCCATTTTGTTCCGCCATCTTAGATTCGTACCAAAATTTTATCAATTGACTCTTACCTAATACTTGATGTTCGTGCAAAATTTGAGATAAATTGGATAAGCAGTTTTTTAGTATTATTTTCTTTAATATTTCAGTAGGTCACCAGTTTGTTTTGCCGTATTGGATTTTTATCAAAATGTTACCAGGTTATGCCATACGACCCTTTTTTTACCAACATTTGAAGTAGCAGTTTTTTCGCTATGCCGCGAACAGACAGACCGACGGAAAAAACATGTTTCTCGGCATCTGGGGACCCTCAAACATAAAGATCTGAAAAAATATCGGAGGGTGCTTTTTTCACGATTAAAATACTTTCGAGGGAGTAAAAATCAGGAGGATTTCCAGTTAGGTTCCTTTACAGATTGTTTTGAGTTGTCTATAAAGATATCAAATCTGCGAAATTTATAACTACTAAAAAGAAGCCCATTCCATTCAAATTAAATATAGGATAATCTATTAAAAATTTAAACTGTAGGATTTTTCATAACACTTATATACACTAGAATATTTGCAGAATAAAAATTTCAACCTCATTAAGAAAAAAAAATAAGAAAAAGTCCGTTTATAGTGAAACTCCCAATTCCAAATTAAACATCAGGGACTTGAACTTTTTGTTATGATTTGTGATATTTAATCCATAATGGATTTTTATTTTGTTGTCAGTAAAGGAAAATCCTCCGCCATATTAATAAAAAAACGTTTTACTAGAATAATAAGGTTTTAAAATTTTATTACAGTATTTAATAGCAAAACATAAAGTTTTAAAATTTTTTTACCCTTATGCAATCGTCCTTTATTATTTTTCTCCACTGTTCCAGAACACTGAAATTTACCGAATATTTAAACATTTTATTAGAACGCCATTTTATTTTGCCATATAGGATCCGTACTAAAAATGTACTAGTCTACCCCTGTTTAACTTGATTTTTTTTTTTGCAAAATTTCATGTCAATTGGATAAGTAGTTTTTTAAAATTTAATTTTTTAACAATTCATTAGGCCATTATTTTGCTCCGCCATAATGGTAAATTTATTACAAGAATTTTACTAGTATAACACTATTTTGAGCAAATTTTGAAGTTTCATCCCCGTATGTCCTTTGATTTTTGATCAAAATCTGAAGTCAATCGGATAAGCAGTTTTTGTTTTTTGATTTTTTCACAATTACATTACTTCCCTCTTACAAAGGAGTAAAAATTAACAAAAATATTTGGGAAACACTCAAACTTATAGATCACCTCATAACATAAAAATATGAAACGTTTTGAAAAATTGTTTTTTTTGCCACATAGTGCGCAGAAAAGGCGGGTTTTTAAGTCCTATGATCTTATTTGTACAAAAGCTAAATCAAAGTGGTTGTTAGGATTTCACGTGTCGACGTTTTGTATTCTATTGCACAAGCCATCTCCGGGGATCTTCAATTAGCGAGTTCTTAGCTTGTAAAGTAAAGATTCCAGAAACGGCAATCGTGCAAAAGATGGCGAAAAGTTGGAAAGTGGTTCTTTTCTTATACAATTTAATCTCAAGAACTATAATTTCTTAATTTACCCAGCAGTAGAAATTTCACTTATATGTTTTTACGCTTATATTAAATGATAGGCATAACTTACTTTTACTATATTAATAATAAGAGAACGTTCCGAGTAACATAGGCTAATCAAGTTCATTCTAGGTAACTATTATTCTGGTATATTTTTAAATATCCACCAACCTATATAATAGCTAGATACATTTAGTGTTTAAACCCCAATTACGTCAAAGCTTCGTTCAACAATTAATTTCCACGACCTCGGGAAATGATAAATCCCTTTCTCAAGCCGAAGTTATTGTACAGTCACCCCGTCAACCGACCCTTATTTACGAGGCAATTTAAGAGAGGTTAAAGTAAAACATTAAAACGTCTTGCGGTTAAGTTGCAGTAACTAACTTTAGCCAGTTTGTGCAGCTAAGGAAAATCAAGGTACAATCTGAATTATTGCTGTAATTAGGTAAAAAGAGATTATTCCGGCTGAAGATGTGGATAAAGGATGATACTTTTAGCAATGAGATAACAGAAATTTTTCTAATAGACGATGAGCTGGGGATTCAGAACTGCAAACATATTCTGTTAGTTATCCGAAAAAAGAAAAGTCCGTCTAGAATATTTTTGGTAGGTGTAAACAAAGTGTTTAATTTACAAATGCCTTCGACTACAACCAGAGTTGTCGATACGTCTGAGCCCAATTACTTGCCTGTTTTAAATATGTCTATTTAACGGTATACGCAGCCAGCAATATTCGCAAACGTTTAATTGCAGGCATCAATATCCTATTATATAAAAAAAACAAATATATTCAAAATGTATTTTAACAAAAATACTGAAATGCTATATATGACAGGAAATCATTTCCGTTTATTTTTTTGGCCATGTTCAAAAATGCAAGAATATTTTATATAGGACAAAAAATACACAAGACAAACACAAACCGAAAAAAAAATGAAAATGTTAAAACAAGAACGAATGAAATTTAGTAAAGAGAAAGATACAGTTAACACTGCGTAGAAGGAGATAATATGTATTTTTGTATTAAAAGCTAAACATAAACGCGCTAAGGATGAACACTGGATATGGATTTTTTCAAACATGTGCTTAACATCTAAGAATTTTGAGAAATTAACTTTTATTTGAATAATATAGTGTAACCATAATGCATTATAAAAATACTAAAAATACAAATTCACCGTTTTTTGCGAGTGTGTACCGTGTGTCTTCTCCGGTCGATCTCTCCGCTCTCTCCGTCACCTGCTCCTGTTTTTTACGAGTTTAGACTAACAAATAAGTAATCCATCATCCACAACTGTTGAAAGAAAAATTTCCTGTTTGTCAAAACTTCCGTAAAAAATACACCAGTTGTTTAATTGAGCAATTGGTAAGAAATTTTACAAATTCCTTATTCCCACATCGAGAAGACTGAAGAATCCATAAAGACGGTTTTTGTAGAGATTATTTCTAATTTTTATTGTATTAATTGTAGAGCTTTTCACGAAATAAACAGATCTCAGCAAAAAAAAATTGCGGTTGAACCACTTTTTTACAAAAAATAACAAACAGCTATAACTTTATAAGGCACTGTATGGTTATACAAGTCTACAGTTACTTCAATTATGTTAAAATTGCAAGAATAGATAATTATACTATATTATTACAGAATACACTATTTTGCACGTTAAGTTTTTAAAGAACTGATGTTAAAAATGTATCAACAAAATATCGTGATGTTATCCAACTAAAAAAATCTCGAAGGGAAAGTTAACTGACATTTGACATTCCATGATTAATCGGCTATTTCCTCAAATTCAAGAAGCAATGTTGCTAAACGTAATTCCATTTTGTTAGCGTAAAATTCATTACTGCTTATTAGGGTTGTTAGTAATATTTCGTTGTTTGAATAGATCAATAAAACCTTCATTAAAATATTTTGTTGTATAGTTGAAATGCTGTCAACCGAAGTCAGTGCGGTGGCAAGCAACGTTGATACACTAGTTAAATTGGTACCGGGTTAGTACCAGTTAGACGCCGAAGGCATCATCATTAAAGCCATAACCTAAAAAAACGGTATAGGTCAATTACTGGTAACGTAAAGGTAGTAAGTAAATCGATACCGGGTTATGCGCCGAGGACAGTTAGGTTTAAAATATTTTTATCAGAAGTCAAGAAATGTAAGGCTATTTGGCAACACTGAAAGTATCCTCTTATTTTTAATGCTATATTAAGAAGTTTTTACATTGTAATGTTTTTATAATTATAGGGAATTTGACCAGTTTTTATTTTTTTTCTGGTTCAAAAGTGCTTTCTCCACTAAACTTTTTTAATCTGTACCATAAGACATAGGCATTTTATTTAAAATTTGAAAACATCGCACAATCCGAAATACTTACTCTGAATAAGACCCTATAAAGACTTTTGTTTAGTTTACAAACTAAAGTTATATTTTTTATAATAAAACCCTTAGGTTGTTCCATGTAAATATCTTCTTTTAAAATTCTATTTAAAAATGCAGTTTCTAGGTCAAATTGACAAATGTCCAAATCTCTGATAGCAGCTAGTGCTAACAGTATGCGAACCGAGTTATATGTTGCTTTAGGTGCAAAAGTGAAGTCAACACCTGTTACTTATGAATAGCCTTTTGCACAAAAGTCGGGCTTTAAATCTTGAAATTTGTCCATCTGATGTACACTTTACTTTAAACACCCATTTACAGCCAATTTTTTGACGATTTGAGGGTAAATATATTAATGTCCAAGTTTTATTTTTTACTAGCGAGTCCATTTAATCTCTCATCGCTTGAATCCTCTCATTTTTCTGGTGACAATCTATAGCCTCTGTGTAATCTCTAGGTTTACCATGCCATAGTGTAGAAATAATCATCAAAACTAACTGGGAACTTTAGACTGTCTCAATTTCTAAGGTCGGGAAAATCCCTGTCAGTAACATTAACAAATTCATGTTGATATAAAGTTTCTACATTGTGACAAATGATGTTGATATTTTCTTCTTGATATGAGATATTGACATTTTCAACATTTCCAACTTTAAGCAACATTTCTGCTGATGTTTCTGACTTTGGCATAGTTCCGTATTAATTTTCTTCTAAAATACAGATTTTATCTTCCTGAGCTTGAGCTAATTTTAACTTTGACCCAATGTGATTCTCTACTCTAAAAACAGGAAAAAGTTTTGCTTATCCGCTAAGACACGAATATTTGAAAATACTGCTTCGTTAAAACTTACATCCTCATGAATAATAACTTCCTTTGTTTTCTCATCATAAAGTCGGTAATTAGGGCTATTACCATCATACCTAACTAAAATTACCTTCCTTTCAATTTTTTTTCGAAAATGTTTCGGAATATGTGCAAATGATTCCAAACCTTCCTAAGGGATTAAGATTGATTGGCTTTCTGGACTATTTCTCATATGGGGTTTTACTTTCAACAGATTTTCAAATCTTATCTTATCATTAAAACGTAGACTGTCATACTCATTACTTCTGCCCATAAATTAATTGAAAGATTACTGCTAGTTAGCATAGTTCGAGCACACTTGATAATACTTCTAAAATCTCTTTTAGCTCTTCCATTTCATTCCCATATACGGGGAACTGGTTTCGTGTATAATGCCTCGTTTTTTTTTAATCCAGAAAAACAGCAAATTTCACAAAAAAAATCCGAATTAATACATTCTCCAGGCTCATAAATACATTGATAGTTAACGTAAGTGGTTTTCTCGACAATCTGCAGTACTGATAGCTTTCACAAAACATTTTCAACATTTTTGGAATTTAGATCAGCGACTAAACCATCATTTGCCATTTTCTTCAAAATATTAAACTATCATGCCTAAGCTTTTCATGGCAAAGAAAAATTGCATTAGTTTTAGCTGCATTTCTTTAAGTACTGAAGAAGCCTCAAACAACATTTTATAACACTTATTTGGCAATTTTACACCAAAAACTACCAAATTATTTTGAATACCAGTAACCTACATTTCTTTTCATGATTAAACACAACTTGATACCTTCTATTTGTAACGGCTCCAGTGGAAAAAAGCTTTTTCTTTGGTTACATACAGCATTTCTGTCACGTATAACTGTAGAAATTTGATTTGTACTAATTCCTTCTATACAAAGAAATGAACTATCTTTAATTTGAATACGTATTTCTTGATTTACAGGTAAACCATTCTTTTCGAGATGTCATGTGTTTTGATGCAGCATTATCTGCAAGCCAGAATTCCTCACAAACTGACACTAATATGTTTTTCATTTCCGTGCTCAATGCTTGGTTTTGACTACTTTTACTAAACTGTTCATAATAAAACCAATCTTTTTAACCATTTTTTGCCTTCTGATTTAACATGCCCCTGATTAGGAGAATAAAAACAAGTTATACACCTTTTTACAGATGTTTCAGTATTTAACCTAGGGTTCCAATTTTCAGTTTTATTCTTGGAATTGGATGATCCCGAATAAGTTCGAGTTAACTTTAACGTAGCCAGTGCTTGGATACATCAAAATGTGTTTGGCTGTCTGTGTTGGACATCTGATAATTGAAAAAAAAATTACTTTAATATAATTGTATTAACTGATTACCTCTGTTTATGATTAAGTTTTAGTCTTTTCCACATGTCTGAAGCATTTTTGCCTACTATTATAGTCTGAAGTTGTTCAAATTCCATTGAAGTAGAAATAAATAAGATTTCCATTCCTCTTGTTCCTTAGAGTCGTGAGTACGTGGATACCTACATTCCATTTGATACTTCCATAACTGGAAGTTTCCACCATCAAGCATCAGAATATTGTATCCTCGAAATTTAACCATTTGGAATGTTGTCAAAAATGATTGATGATAACAACAAGTTGAACTGTAATGAATTTTACTAATTTTCAGAATCCTACTTGAAAATTGTCCCTACTCGTTCTTCCACTATTTCAAAAAAATTAAGTATGTACTGGGTCTTAATCAATTTATATTATTATATTTACGGTAAAATTAGTGGAAAATAAAGGTGAGATGTTATCTGTTTATCACTTTTAATTCAACTGTTTTTTTTATTCATATAAACACAAAAGCAAACCATATAATTTAATAATCTAGATAACTAAAGTAAACAAAGGACCACGTTTCACAATAGGTACCGAGAAATATAAATATTTCCTCTACTTAACACAATCAAGGAACGATGTTAATTTAAAGATTGTGCACATGTTCAAAATTAACTAACTAGAACAATGTTTAACTAAAAAAACCCCAGGCATATTATCAGTGAAAACTAAGATTCAAACAATGGGGTCCTTTTTAGGTGTTTATTTACTCGTAATTAAGCATTACTGCTTTGATTCAATAAAGAAAATATACAAATAAATACCAGAGGGTATTTAAGAAGTTTTGTTAAGTAAGAAATTCGAATTAAATAAGGAAGGAACTGTCAAAGAACTAACTAAAGGTTGATTCATGTTACATAACTTTTTCTTTACTTTCACAAGAGATTTTAACTTTAGTTAATTTCAAGTGCTAGCTATAAAAAAATCTTTTATGACAAAACACTTAAATTTGACGTTTTTAAGATCAGGAATTCACAATTTCTTAGTTTTTGTTTTTTAATTCTAAAACTGAGCTATTATGTGTTATAAAAAATAATCTGGACGTGAATAGGATCACTGATTATGGAAAAAGTAATGACTAAAATTACAGATAAAATTAAATAAAAAGTTAAAAATATTTTTAAGTGAACCCACCTTGAAATTTTAAAAGATAGGGCCACTATTAAAGCGATGAACCTATTAGAAGTAAACTCTTACAAGAAAATACTATAATGAACCTAAAATCATTTTTGACTTATTTCGCAGTGTAACTTTTGAACAAGCGAGAGATGCACGTAATGCTAGAAAAAATATGTACGTACATTCTAACAAACGTAAAAGAAATTCAGCATCTTTTAGTCAAACTGAAGTCTTTCAAGAAAATGTTATCACGTAATTGCAGTGGAACTGACTTCGAGAGGGGGTGGAGCTGCATAGTCAGTAAATTGAATGATCAATGTTCCGTCAATATTTTTTACTTTATATGGGTTTTGGCGTATTTCCTTAATTAATCTAAAAATTGTTGTTGCTTTACGTCATTTTAAAATATCGATATTAGGGACCATTTTATAAGGTTACCAAAAAAGGGTTAGATATTTAGTCAACTCCGTAATGATATTCGTCATTTTTCTTCAGAAATTAAGATAAATTAGTGCATATTTATACAGTTTGGTAGTTTGCTACTTTTGTCATATATTACTATTACGCCAAAAAAAAACCAGGAGTCAAAAGTAAACCAATATTATTCATTATTATTTTGAACGTGAATGTGAATTTTAATTATTTTAATTAAAACCTGTTTTAATTCTGTAATTATATATTTTCATACTTATACAAAATAGAAAAAAACGAATTTTTAAACTCTTGGAAAAAATAATTGATTAAAAACTAAAGATACATAATGAGACAGCTGTGATTCATTAATTTGGGTCCAGAATAGCAAATCGATAATATGAATTTGAATGTAAATAAAGGTAAAATTCACAAGGACAAATTTTTGTCTCGACCAATTATAGGGATAAGAGAGAGAATGACAACGTACAGCAAACGAAATCTAAAAACTGCACACTGATTAATTGCATAAATATACATCAAAAAGAGATAATAAAATAACTTTGACCAGGCTATTTTTAAGACCTAATAGATTTCGGAAAGATGATACAAACTACTGGTATGACAACATACTAATAGCAAAAACATAAGTGGTCAGACAAAATCATCTGCATTGTTACTGATCTAAATATTAAATACGAAAAAATTATGAATCACTTAGTGCAACAATTAATTAAAAGTACTGGTCATAGTAATCCAAACTCAATAAACCATATCTGGTTTGAGACAAAGATCACTATATTAAGCAAAATAGTTAATAATATGCGTGGTAGTTCTTTGGTACAAACAAATGTATCATCATCTGCTACAACGACTTTTTCAAATCGTTCATTTAATAATCGGATTTTTAATAAATAAATGTTGATTAAATTAACCAAATTGAGCTTCCGATAGCCTTTTTCGAAACTGGATTTCATGTCATCAAGAATTATATTGTATTCCTCACTAATCCTTATATGTTAATCAAGCTGATTTAGTATCTGCATAACGTTTCTCAATTGTTTAAAAATATATTCTAACTTACGTGCGCTTCGAAGAAAGAACACAGAAGAAGCTTACCTGAAAGGAAAAGTGTTACATATTAGCATAAACTTAATAATTTGTGAAAGGAAAAGTGTTACTTATTAGATTAAACTTAATAATTTCTTGGTATTGTAGTTGCATAACAAACTATAAGCCACAAAATTCGTTGAGCAAACCGATAAACGTTCTTTCTTAAACTTAATATATAATTGAATATTCGTGAAATAAGAACAACTGTTTCTGAAGTATATTATAATTACCAATTTCGAATTTGATTAGCTGCGACAATCTAAATTAAACCACATTTCCATACCATAAGGTACGGTATCTCTATATTTCACACAACACAAATTCATGATGATTTTTAGTGTTTACTTAGAAATTGTTGTTGAGGATGCAAATTCATTTCTGGTTAAGATATAGATCATAGTAATCTGCATAACAAAGTAGAGCACATGGGTGAAAATCAAGAACAGGAAAGGAACATTTTAGGAAGTCTTCAACCAAAAACGAAAATCCCCAATTTTTTAAAGACTCTAGAGAGAGAGTTCTAACCACACTACACCACAACTTGTTACGTTCTGGACGCACGTTTCGCTAACCAAGTTATCATCATCAGCACATGATATAAACTCATCAGGTCATACCCATGTGACCTTCAATTTTTGATAAAAATTTGAAGTCAATCGGGTAAGTAGTTGTTTAGCCCTGCCGAGATCAGACAGCCAAATAGACCGATATACAGACTGATAGACCGACGGAATTGAGAAAACATGTTGGGACCGTGAAACGTAAAGATCTGAAAAAATCTTGAAGCGTTATTTTTACACGATTACAATTCTTCCCTTTTACGAGGGAACTAAAAAAAAACAAAGATTAATGTTCACTAACGGCTTCTATCGTATATATGACTTTTAGATAAAATTCATATGACAAATACAGCGAGAATGCTAAATACGAGTACATTTTCATTAACTTTGCTTTTCTACATATTCATTATCAAAGGTTTTCATTTACCACCTAGCTCATAGTGTTCCACAATTAGTTGATTTCGCAATGTATCACAGTACTCTTAGTTATAGTATCTTATGTCTCGTGCATACATAAGACTAGAAATCTCTTGCATACTTTACATTTCAATTTCATCACAGACAACGTTTAATCTGGTAAAGGAATGCCTTTCGAAACAGTTGTTGCACCTTAAGTGCATTAAAGTGAATAGATGGCATACAAGGGTAAAACAAATAGTGTTAAAATGTAAATTAATTAAGCTAAGTGATTTGTATTATATTTACGAGTTTTCATTTTTGATTGGCTGCGGCAATGTAAATTGAAACTATTTTCTCCACTCTAACTTGTAATTTGCAAGTTGATAAAGATAAGGTTTCCCCCCTCGTTAAAACACTGACAATAGTAATTTCCAATGATAAAGCTGAGCACATGATTGAAAATTAAACAGGATTCGATTACCCTAGGAAGTCTTCAACCAGGATGAACTTCTCCAGTAGATTTTTTGATGACTGGATAATAATAATATATTTTTATACTTTTTTCTCTTCTATTTCGCATTTATTGTGTCATATTGTTTAGAAGGAAATATGTCATTTAAAGTAGGTACAACAGCAAGCGCAGATTTACAGAAGGGGGGTAATGGGGATAATTATACTCCTTCACACGAAAAATATTTCTAGCAAGAAAAAATCGGGGTTGTTTAAATAAAATATGAGAAATCAAGCAACAGTACAAATATAATATACTAAGGATAAGCTAACTTATATCTATAAAAAAGGTTACGGTAATGCTAAGGTCGCCATCAATACAACTTTATTTCCTGAAATATTGTTGGAGAAAGTTTCACCTTCATTTTTATGGAGATCCTACTACAGCATCAAGTATATAGGACAAATATTCTTACTAATAAGCCAGAAAATTACTACAGAATAAGTATATGATTTGACGTAGATTTAGTAAATAAATTAGATTTGGACTTGATTTTGGCAATAATATTTTTTAGTAAATAAATTAGATTTTAACGTGGATTTGGCAATAATGTTTTCTAAGTTATAAAATGAAGAACAAAATATAGTCATAAAATAATTGACCGGATTAATTTTTAAAGTTTCAGATTACGAAAAAGCCTTACTTGAAATAAGGTTTAAACTTGGAATTGAACTGTGGAAAAGTTATTGCAAATCTTCGCCAGTAGGTGAATTACTTCACTCTTTGTATCCCTCAATTAACAAGAAATTTGTTCTGTATTAATTTCAGGATATATATGAAAGTTTAATTATCTGTCAATATGGCTTCTACAGAAACATGGTTTGATTTTTAAAACATCTGGCAATATGCCTGTGTAGTTCGGGATCATATTTTAAATCTTTCTGTATAAAATGTAACATACGTTTAAACATGTATAAAAAATCATTTATCTATCTTCAAAATTCAAACTTGAATTCAATTGGATTTATAAAATAGTATATCTGCCGACCAAAATGTCTGCATGCTCTTTTAACCTCATCGTCATTTAAAATTACCCCTCCTATGATCAAAAGCTAAATTCACTACTTGCACAGTGGCATTGTACAGCATAATATTATCTAATAAAAAATGATTGGAAATATATTAAAGCGATAATTTATATTTTAAGATGCTTGCAAGTTTGTCTTATAATGTTAAAAGAATTAATAGTATTTGCTAAAATATGTAAATGTAAAACATTAAAACATGTGGTTATTTTGATAGAGGACATCATCTAGCACAGTGGCGTATTTAGAATGGCTTTCTAGAGGAGGCAAGCATTTACATTTGGATATTAAAAAAAGGGTCATTGCATTTTGATCGTTAACATAACATAAGCTTAAGACAGAAAAAAGGTCCCCACTGATATAATCGTGGTAAGCCCTAATAATTTTCACTTTCAAACATTTTGCTTGGGTTAAGAGCTCTGCTGTGCCCCCCCTCCTAAATACGCCACTGATCTAGCATACCTCAACTATGTGACTAATTTTATAAATTTCCAGGAGCGTCTCACTCGCCAAGTTGCTGTACGTTTTCCCCGAAATTACAAAATCATAGTCGAAATCAGGAAATTAGGCAGGAAATCTGGCACATATGAAATCAGGAAATCGTAAGAAATTAGGAAACTCCATAAGAAATCTCCGAAATCACATCAGAAATCACGTGATCGCGTCCGAAATCATGAAGTCATTATTCAGTTATTTCCGTATTTAATTTAAGAGATAATTACCTACTTAAATTTAAAGAAATAAACGTTTGGCAACACTGAACGTACTACGCACCGCAGAAAATTTTCTGCTCCTCCTTCTCTAACTAAAACCAAAGAGTTTTTTCGAATGTGGAAATAATATGTGGTGGATTCTTTAACATACAAAACAACAAATCAGAAATCGTTTAAAAATTTAAGTACTAGAGAGACTAAGAACGAAACGTCTACGCACACGGAGTGCCAAATTGGTTTTGAGAATGATAAAGAAATAAAAAATGGATCAGAAATTAGTAAAGAAGAATACTTTGATCTCATATATGGTATCACATGGTATATTGGCAGAATCATGCACGTAGAAAACAGTCGATTTAAAGTCAAGTTTTTGAAATTGGAGCTTGATAAATATATTTGGCTCAAAGATGAAGGCGTTTAGTGGGTGGCCAACGAATTTATCTTATGGCCTATTACCTTAATTGGTAATGGACCATTTGAAATACAAAGGGCTAAAAGGATACGATAGAAAAAAAAACTGAAAAACCATAAAAGTAACATTATCAAGTATATTATAAAAAAAATGTATAAATATCTACATATTTATACTTGTATTTTATTCTAGTTTATATTACAATTATTCATTTTATTTCTGCTACTGAAAATTTCATTTTAGGATTGAATATTATGGAATGCCAGCTAATAAGATTTTTTTACTGTCCAACATATGTTTTTCTGCTTTATTAATGTTTATATGGTAATTATTATTTTTTATCACGAAATATGTCTCCCGAAATCAAATGATTTTTCCCGAAATAATCGGAAATTAATGATTTTTTCTGAAATCGTTCGAAATCAAATAATTATTGCCGAAGTCATATAGCAAATCAGGAAATCACATAAAAAATCAGGAAATTACATAAGACATCTCCGAAATCATCGGAAATCAAATAATTTGCCTCAAAATCTAGTGATTTCCGAAATCGCCGTACGTTTTTTTTGGAGTGAGACACCCCTCGATATATTGTTGAGAGGCCTCATAAAATTTTTATACAGTGCAAATTTTAAATGTACAAAGAAAATTATGTGGTATCTATTTAAAATTGGTATACTTGTTCGGCAAAAAATGCTTTTGCAGGTAAATATACCACCACGTCAAAAAATCGGATATTTACGGTGCATTGTATAAACTTATTCCAAATCCAAATATTAATTATCTTCTTATCACTAAAAAACTTTAAATTGCTTTTCTTTTTTAAAAGTGTTACACTACTCTTATTTTGCTCGATTACTCAAAAGCATTCGATAAAATAAATCACACGCTTTTAGTCTCGATTTTACATTATATAGGTTTTTCGCAGTCTGCCTTAAATTTGATAAAAAACTATTTGCACAATAGATATCAATTTGTTAAAACTAGTGAAGGTATTTCTGATAAGGGCAAAACTCTCTGTGGTGTTCCGCAAGGTTCAGTGTTGGGCCCTTTATTATTCTGTATGTATACTTTTAATATAATCAAGTCTCTAGAACATTGTCAAGGTTATCAATACTCAGATGATACACAATTAAGGTATTCTTTCTTTCCTAGTGATGTTGAAAACGCAAGTAGGCTAATAAATGAAGATCTGAAAAATATAATAGATGTTTCCGAAAAACATCAGCTTTTTATTAATTCGGTAAAATCACAAGTTATGGTCTTTGGCAAAAACAAAAATGATGTCAAGGATACTTTAAAAGTAACTATAAATAATAACAATCTATCGTGCGTTACATCTGCAAGAAACTTAGGAATTGAAATGGATACTGACCTAAGGTTTTCTGGGCATGTTACTAACTGTTTAAAACGAGCTTACGCCAGTTTAAAAATGCTATATCCGCACAGAAATATTCTGCCTCAGAAGGTGAAAGTGATGTTGACTGATCTTTTAGTCTTATCTCATTTTAATTTTTCGGATGCAGTTTACGGACCGTGTCTTAGCAAAATTGATAAAGATCGTATACAGCGCGTACAAAAATCATGCCTTAGATACGTCTTTGGAATTAAAAAATATGAGCCTGTCAGTCATACAATGCAACTTGTAAAGTGGCTTCCTATGCACTTCAGACGACAGTTACATTCCAGTTGCCTCTTCCATTCTATTATTTCTACCCGAACACCACCATATTTATATAATAAAATAAAATTCCGTACCAACGTACATGCCTTGAATCTCCGTTTTAGGGGGCTTATCTCTCCAGCTCCACACCGTACCTCTATCTTTAATAGATCATTTTCATATAACATTTACAGCATTTACAATAACGTGCCTCTATCGCTTAAGCACCTTAAAGTTCCAGGTTTTCGATCTTCCCTCAGACGTATCCTTGAAGCTAAGGTATACAATTAAGTGTTATACTTTTTTTTTTTTATAGCTAAAATTTTTCCTTTGTCAAACCTGTTCTATTGTATTCTGCATAATAAGCATTAGCCTATTATTATTATTATAATTATTATTATGTTTCTTCTTTAGTTTAATTTTTTTTTCTCTTTGCTCGTTACTTAATAATAAGTTTTAGTTTTATTTTGTTTTGTTAAATGGACCTATAGATTAGGAATGTTTAATATCCTAAGGACTACAATATAAATATCAGTTTTTACTGCCTTGTAGTTCTTTTTTGTAGTAAGTACTTTTTTTTTTCTGACTATATGTAATTTATTTGAACATCATGTAATGTAACAAGTCATACTACAAATAAATAAATATTATTATTATTATTATTATTACAGAAAGAATTACGATTAAAATATATTCTAAGCATTAATTAGAATAATTATTTATAGTCTTTACAGCAAATTAAAAAAGCAAGAATTAATGTTGACTAATTGTTTATATCGTATAGATGACTTTTCGAAAATATTCGTATGACAAACGCAGCCAGAATACTAAATATGAGTACATTCTGCTTAACTTTGCTTTTCTACAGATCAATGAACAAAGGTTCCTATTTGTCACCCAGCTCATAGTGTTTCGCTGTTACTTGATTTCGCAATGCATCACAGTACTATTAGTGTTAGCATCTTATATCTTGTGCATACATAAGACTAGACATCTCTTGCATCCTTTACATTTCAATTTCATCACAGACAACGTTTAATCTAGTAAAGGAATGCCTTTCGGAGCAGCTGTTGCACCTTAAGTGCATTAAAGTGAGTAGATGGCATACAAGGATAAAGCAAATAGTGTCAAAATGTAAATTAATTAAGCTTGTTATCTTCCAGCAAAGCCAGTGCATCACAAATATTTATTTTTCCCATTAGGGTTCAGTCAGGGGGGCCGGTTACAACACATATTTATACGTCGTGTAAATAGGCCTTTCGGGTAGGTTATTTGTGAAAGTGTAACGTTATGGTAGGCTGTATATTTGAGTATTTTATTTTAAAATACTGGTTTACTTTTATGTTTGTGTATGTCTGAGTGTATTCTCGTAATGTTTAGGTCCACACTATCTCTGACTGCGTTATCAACTGAAGATAGTTTTCACTTAATAATGATAACATGGAAATTAAACAGAATTTTTATTATACAGGGATGTACAAATAAAAGTCAGCAGTCCTTGTAACTTCTTACTTTATAAAGGTGCAAGAAAATGTTAAATGCGAACGTTTGGATGACTTTTATGGATAATACCATTTTTGTTCAAAAAGTTTCCTAATGTATTTCCGTTAGGTAGTTTTCAGTTCAAAACTCCTGGCTATTTTGCGAAACTTTTCAGATGCATAGTGCGATAATCATTTTGTAATTTTGATTTTGTATTACTTTTGAACCTTTCAGATTAACCATTCTGCGATTAATCTTTTTTTATGTTTTCAATTTCTGTCTCAAGATCCTTCATATTATTTGTTACAGCTCTGTTTTAAAGTGTTCTTATGATGCTCTCTTTTGTCGCTGCATAATGTTTAGAACCCTGGTTGATATAGTATTTAATATGTATGATTTTTCGGTATTCTATTGTTCCGATGTCTTCTGCAGGTCGTTTAACAAGAATTTCAAGAAAGGCAAAGAGGAATTTACTTCTTCCTCCATAGTAAACACAATACAAGTTCTTATGATATTTATGTTATTTACAAATTCTGCCAAAATAATTTGTACCCCAAAACTAAGTTCACAGCATAAATAGAACAAAGAAAATTCTTAAATATTCTCAATTTAACTATAACACATAAAAACGAAAAACATAATTTCTCAATATATCATAAGCCGACAGATATTGTTATACACAAAGTGCATGTCATCCTTACTCACAGAAAATGTCACCTTTTAATTTTTTTTATTTATAGACTCCCAAGCGTACCTTTATCAGATAAAAATTATAATAAAGATCTAAATATAATTAAACAGACAGTAGTTGATAACGGATACAAAGCAGATATTATAGATATAATACTCGCCAAAAAATTATACGAAAAAGCAATAATTACTCTACTAATCAATTTGAAAAATACCGTAGTCATTTTAAAACTGTAATACATATCGGTAAAAGAAGTAGTAAAATTTCTAAACATCTTTTCTGAAATGTATTGAAAATTACTTCCAAGGCCAATAATACATCATGGAGAAGAATAAAAAAATAATACGCTCAGGCAAGATAAAAAGATAAAATCTGTAGTCTACTTGCCAAAGTAAATAAGTAAATATATATATATATATATATATATATATATATATATATATATATATATATATATATATATATATATATATATATATATATATATATATATATATATTGATTTTTACTCCTTCACGGATGGAAAAATACAATGTGTTTTCATTCCGGGTGTACATCCGTTCACTACTGTCGTTCTGAAAAGAACAGTTTTGCTGACGTTTCGTCAAAATCACATTTGGCATTTTCGAAGCTTTCTTTCTCGCGTCCGAATAGAAACTCTATTCGGACGCGAGAAAGAAAGCTTCGAAAATGCCAAATGTGATTTTGGCGAAACGTCAGCAAAACTGTTCTTTTCAGAACGACAGTAGTGAACGGATGTACACCCGGAATGAAAATATATATATATATATATATATATATATATATATATATATATATATATATATATAAAGTAGGTATTATCGACCGTATATAAAATTATAAAAAGGTTTTGGTTTCGGGTCTAGCGGTCAGTAGTACTTTAGTACTGACCGCTAGACCCGAAACCAAAACCTTTTTATATATATATATATATATATATATATATATATATATATTGACTTGCGGGAAAGCCGAAATATCTTAAATAAAACTTATTTAACCGAAACTCAAATTGTAAAACAAATTTACGGTGACTAAAGTATTATTGTTAATATTGACACATACCTATGCGAAACAAATTTTAAATTCAAATATGTCAGAAACGAGTGTACAACCACGTAGGATATGTTATGTATCATAATAAGTCTAGAACTTTTCATAGAATCCAAAAATGCGATAAAAACTATCCTATCCAATTTAAATTAAACGAGAAAATAGATCTTTTATACAATCGAAAAAATCTCGAGCACTTATTTTGTTAATAAAAACAAGAGTGCCGAATCTGAAGGATAAGGGACTTCAGGATTTTTTCTACTCATTGACCACGAGCACGAATTCTTTTATTTAAAGAAAATACGTATGAAACAATTTTCGTAGTTTTTCCGAAAATATTTTTTTTTTGCATGCCTTATATTTTGTCAGAGTATTTTCCGAGTAAATATTGTAAACATAAATGGAAACTAAATTTTATTTTAACTAATGTATAAATAATAAAACTGATTAAATTAACTTCCCCAGTTTGCTGTTGTTTGTATTTAACGAACGCGTGGGTGTTGTCATGGTAATGGTTGGAGTGACATGCATAGTTCAAAATGGGTATTCTTAAGCTGCATTTACATTTTTAATGTTAGCCGTGCTATTTATTTATTTGGTGTTTTAGTTCGCTATTTTTAATACTCCCAATTAATAATATTAATGAATCGAACTATAAATGCGTAACAAATTCAGAGTTAAGCTATTGTATTTGGGAATGTGAATACAGCTTTATCGGTTTGTATGACATTGACAGAAGTGAAAATTGCATTTTTCCCGACAGAATGCTTCTAGCTACACTTTTGTTTTTTTGGTACATAGCAAAATGCACAAGGAAAATACTCCATAAAAATCCACAACACTTTCACATTTAACATTTTCTTGCACCTTTATAAAGGAAGAAGTTATAAGGACTGTTCACTTTTATTTGTATATCCCTGTATAAGAAAAATTTTATTTAATTTCAATGGTATCATTATTAAGTGAAAACTATTTTCAGTTGATAACGCAGTAAGAGATAATGTAAACCCAAATGTTACGAGAATAATCTATATATATGTATTGATTTTTAGTCCTTCACGGATGGAAAAATACGATGTGTTTTCATTCCGGGTGTACATCCCTTCACTACTGTCGTTCTGAAAAGAACAGTTTTGCTGACGTTTCGCCAAAATCACATTTGGCATTTTCGAAGCTTTCTTTCTCGCCTCCGAATAGAGACTATCTCTATTCGGAGTGGTACAGGATAATGAAAACTATTTCATTTCCTTGAAAAATCTGTTATTATTTATATTTCCAGACGTTTCGATTGAATTTCAGCCTTTCTCAATAGAATAGTAACAAAACTAAAAAGATATATAGAATATAGATCCTATTGTAATAATATTTAAAGATTATAATAATAAAAGATACTTATTCATTATGACTTTTTACTTACCTTTTGGTTTCAGGAGATTTCATCACACAATTAGGTAATTCTTAATAGGTACATTTAAATATTGTTGACATACATAATATACAAAAAATAGGTTAGAATAGTTGGACGATTCACAAACACATTCAAATTGTCAACATATTCAAGTCGGTCTGGATACTAAATATACATACAAGTGCCCAGAGTTTTTTCCACTATTTTTATTTTATTTATTTTTATTATATTTCAAAACATGAAACGAAGAATCTTACATCTCTCTCGCAAAATTTGACCTAAATTGGATAATTAGTTTTTTATTAATAATTTCGTCAATCGGGGAAGAATTGAATTAGACCGGGGGAATTGATAAAACGTAATTTCTGGCATTTTGGAACGCGAAAACGTGAAGATATGAAAAACCTGGGAGGGTGATTTACATTAAAAACATTTTATTTGACCGCCTTTTTGTTTCGTTTGCACAAGCCTGTACAAGAATTAAGTGTGATATAGGGATAAATTGGTACAAATAATGCTACGAATTAAAGATGGCGGAATAAAATAGTGGAAAAATAAACTGCTAAAAAAATGGACGTAAAAAATTTTTATTCAATTCATTTCAATTTTCGTCCAAAATTAGATATGATATATAGGGATACTCGTAAAATTTTATTACGAATTCAGAATTGTGGAAAATGTAGGTCTATTGAAGTTTTTAGGAAATAAGTGTAAAAAAACTACTTATTCAAATTATTTTAAATTACGTTCAAAAATCAAATGTGGTTTAGACAGAAACTGGTAAAGTATTGGTAAGAATCTAATACGGTGGAACAAAGTGGCGCCTAATAAAAATCTTTGGAGAGACAGATATGTATAAGTGTTTACTAAATGGCTATGTGCGGAACTAAATTGGGCACACTTCACTAAAAGAAAGATCTAAAACGAGGTAAGTTCAGGCAAAAGGAAATTTGACGATTTTTTTAAAATTTTCGTTCTTAAATTTTGTTAAATTTTTGAAACCCTGTACATTTAAACGAACATAGCAACTTTTAAATTAACTGAAACGAAAGATGTTACGAAAGTTCTAAGGATAAACAGTTTATCTCAAGACAACAGATCATTTCTTGAGGCAGTGATAAATGTATTTCCCTATAAGCAAATTATTGTAAAGTAGTAACTCCAACACATGCCGTTGTTTATGGGGCAATTCTAGGTTGGGGTTAAGAATAATTTGTAGCCTGCAAGTTCTAAGCCGCTCTGCATGAAGAATATAATATAAAGCAAACCTACAAGCGGCGCTTGGTATAATTAGAAAATTAATTATTTGCGAAATATAAATCACATTCGCTTTTGACACTAAATTAATTTATGTACTCAATAATGGTTTTTAAATTACTAATGCTTTTTATCTAATTTAACAATAGGATCAAAAGCTGCAAAATGCTACATGTTATTAAAAAAGTAGAGCGACTTTTACGTGGGAATGAAGAAGTAAGTACAGGTATAAAGATGCATTTTTAATATGTTCGTAGACATGCAGAATCTAAGTAATCAAAAAATTAGTGTGATTAGTGCGTAATTTTAAATTATAAAATTATTTTTCCTACGACAGTGCGAAAAGGGCCTATTTCCGCACGCATGGTAAAAGTAAAAAGGTCGTAGATGTCGTGTTACTTCGAATCACAATAGTGCAATAACGCCATCTCTCATCACTCAACCACAAGTTCAGCTGCACATTTCATGTAAATATCGTTAATAATATTTAAAATCAGGGTTTGAGAAAAATCATGACTTTTAAAAAAAATGTGAATTGGCTAATTTAATTTAAAAAGACTTATTTTTTTTATTTACTTTAAATTATTTTAAAATGTTATTTCTTACCGTTAGTAAGGTTTTTTTTAAATAAAATACAAAAAATAAAAACCTCCTTGTCCACTTTTGTTGTAAGAACATGTCAAGAAAAGAAAAAAGAACTAGAAAAGCGACTAGCAAGAGCAATTTTTGCCACAAATTGCAGTTTCAGGTCAATTGAACATAGATAGGTTCTTAATGCTATTGAAATATTAAGACCAGGCTACAAACCACCATCAAGACTTCAGTTGTCGTCAATTCTGTTAAATGGAATATCTGAAGAAGAAAAATCAAAATCTTTTAAGACATTATTTGGTCAGTCCCTTTGTATGTCTATCGATGGTTGCTCCAATATTCACAACGAGCCTACATATGTGCAGCTTTGACAACGGACACGGAAGTGTTGATACGCAGCAAATATGAACAAAGCATGAAAAAAAAATCGTGGAAGCAGTAAATCTCCCCATTTTAACATTCGTGTTCTGCTTATATATTAAATTTGCTTTGCATTTAGAAGTACGACATTTGAAAGATGATGTAGTGCAAATTGTAAAATACTTTCGAAATACTAATTGCCAAATGCTTGGTACAAACAAAAAGGAAGAAAGAAACTAATATTACCCCAATATGTTCGATGGAATACTTTTCTGACTGCTTGGAAATTTATATTAGTGAGTACCCAAAACTGTTATAAATTTGTGAAGAACACAAAGATGACATTGATTCAGTGATTTTTTAAAAAGCATCGAATATTCATATCAAACGAATGGCTGGCAATTTCTATGTCACTGGATATTGTTCAGCAAAAAGATGTCCCTTTGTCTAATTCAGCTGAGACATGGAAAAAATGACTGTTTTTGATAATGTTGAAAATCAGGACACAAATTTACATCAATATCAGCACTTTAAAACAAGATAAAATCAAGGTTTAGCAGCTTTTCAGTTTTGGGCATACTTACTGGATACTATCAGAAATAAAAATGAATACCCTCAAGTAAAGAACAAAAAGCTGCTTTAGATATTGCTGTTAAACATTTCCTAAACGCAGGATTATTACCATTGATAATCAAGTTAAAAGCCAAATCAGACCCCTTTTCGAAAGTAATGTTTTCTAGCGAAGTATTGCAAAATGTGACATTATAACGGTGGAGACCTCAAGAAACCATTCCGGAACACAGTAAGGTAATAGACATAACAAGACATACAAAAATTAATACTTAATTGCTTTGTTTGAAAGCATTCTTATTTTTGTATTTAATATTATGTAATGTTACATTAGGTATTTAGCTTTTTTGAACTTTTGTAATATTTTAGTTAGTATTAAATGTTATGCATATAAGAGTTTATTATAAAGATTATTATGTTTGGTTTTATTGAAAGCATTTCAATTTTCGTAATAAGACAAAATCAACAAAAAGGGCAGCATTTGTCGGAAAACTTTTAAAAATCATATATTTTTTCAATGATTTTAATCAGATCTAAATCATCTCAATACAGTTTAGAATAAATCAAAATGTTTCAGAAAACATGTTTTTCATGTGAATTTTATTTTTAATTCAGTAAGGCCGTAGGACAAATGTTGTTCCTAACACGCGCGGAAAGTATTTTTCCACGCTCGTATGCTTATTGAACTCCACTTTTCGTCGTTCAGTACTCGGCACACCCGCCGAAAAAACGAATTTCCTTCATTAGTTAGGAAAATACATATTTTTAAACTTGCCTATATAAAATGGTTGATTCATTGTTGTTGTCATATCGAAGTCATGTTAAAGTCCACAATTTCTTAAAATACTTTTAATTTAATATATAATAAATATGTTTTGAATACAACAAAATACCAAAAAAAATTCTTTTTAACCTTTTATAAATAACTATATTCTATTTCACTTGGTTTATATTAAAACCAACGATTTTGCTCAGTACTTTGCCATATCAATCATTGTAGCTTTAAAACATATGTTGGAAATTTAAGTCATTCATCATTTGCTGGCAGTAACTTGTTCGTATCTTTATGTTTGTTAATGACAGCTTTAAGTAAGCTTTTTATTTCTGAGAACAGCGCGTTTAATTTATATTTCAGAAGCAAGACTTATATGACTTTTTCTTCCAATTCTTAGAAATTTGGGATATGAATTTATATTATCTTCTTACTTTTCAGGGTACCGAAAGGAAATTTCAAATAGGACAGATATAAATTTGCAGTTTTTACACAATCACAACAGTACCATATCCTATTCAAATATCGAATTTTTGTTGTAAACTAATTATTTTTAAATAAGGCATCTCATGCAATACAACCACATGTCAGGTTACTTTTTATATAATGCTTATAATGTATGTGATTTAGTAAAAAAAAATTAATTTGTATTCCCAAGGAAAAATAATGTAAATGTCTCTTTTTTTGTTTATAAACTAGCGTGCTTTTATACATTTTTTTATATTTGAACAGTGAAAATTTGTCTAATATTTTGAAAAAGAAAAAACTTGTAAGGTTAAGCTTCTATTTTGTGGAACGAAGTATACCTAGCTTCCTGAAGTAATTTGTCTAGATAGTCCTCTATTGTTATTTTCTTTGGGATTTACAACGAAAACCGACGAATTCTTACAAACAAGGGCAAATCCAAGAAGGGGTGCTGGTGGTGATCACCTCCCCCAAGAGCAAGAAAAAATACGTATCAATAAAATTCCTCACCTGGCTTTTCAGCACCCGATACTTATCGAGATAAAATAAATATCGATATGCCGCTATATTTTTGTGTGGTTTAGTAGAATCTTTAGCTTATATTGGTTAGTCGACTGATGGTAGATTGGTGGTTGTGAAATAATTGATTTAGACTAATTTCTTATTTTTTTCCCATTTAACAAGGGAGGTAACGAGGAACGCATTTTAAGTATCTATGTATAAATCAGTAACAGGGCTCTATTGTACTAATTTGAATTGTGTTTAAGTTGGTAAAGTTCCCGTCCCGCAGCCTAGAATAAGCCGTATAAGTCATACTTACTAGATCACCTGACTTTAGGACTGGGGCATCAAATAAATAGTCATTAACTAAGCCCATCATTTGCAAAAAAATATGTTGAAAAAAATAAATGTATTAGGCGATTTGAATTAGTATTCTAAAATGTTTTATTAACATTTCTGACTGTATTATAAAATTATCGAGAGGTGGGGTGGATCACTCGAAAAAAATTTTACAAGGGTTTTAAATCCCAGATGTAAGTATTTATTTATGCGATTTTTCTGGATATACGCGGATTTATATGGAATTTTTCAAAGATTTTGGGAATTAGAGACAACCTCGGAGAATTATAAAGATTTTTACTGATATATGAATATCTGTGGAGATGTTCGTGTCATGTATTTATGGAATTTACTGAATTTATTAAGATTTTTGACTCCTCTTTTATCATTTATCCGGAATTGGAATAGTTAGTAGTTTGTGTGTTTTCTGATACATTTTTGTTACAAAATAGGTTTTTTTTAACATTGAAGAAATATTTTATTATTTAAGTAGGCCGAAAAATATACAGATTTAATGCCGCGGGGGTAACATATATGGAGTGGACAACTTTTTCAGAAATTTTACATCTTTATTCTCGGGTGTATTCTATATGTTGATTAATTTAAACCAACTAAAGTAAGCGCCAGAAGCTAAAAACAGGACTATCAAACCTACTCGCAACCCTATTAAAAAAAATTGGCATGCCAAGTACAAACCTCTGGCACGTCATTTCACATCACCCCCCCCCCCCAAGCAATTTTTCTGAATCCGCGCTTGCTTACAAATTCCAAAAACCAGTCATTACATATACTCACCGGGAACAACTGCATCGACCGATTATGGAAAAACTAAAAATCTGGTCGATGAGGGCCGTCGAGCTAAAATATTTTCAAAATGGCGACACTTTCGGTTATACCGGAAATAGATATTAATTTACTTATTTTAAATGGAACATTTTTTATTATTTTATTTTTGGATTCTACATTACATTTTAGACATATTTCATGTATAATATCCTATACTTAAGACCGTTTTAAACATTATTGATATTTTATGTCGAAGCTTTTATTGTTCCACTTGGGTAGGTTTCTTTGTAGACAAAGCAGGTTTTCTTGTAGAAAAAACCTATTTAGCAGGTTTTGTGTGATAAACATTAGTATAGGTTGGTCAAAAAATAAGAACAAAAATTAAATTGAAAAAATTATCAAAAATCTTTTTGTTTTTAAATGGAAACCACCAATTTCTGTAATCTTACTTAGCATTAAAAATAAAGGTAACTTTGTATAAGGTTGTTTATCCTAAATCTTTTAAGTTTTTGAAATTATTGCCAATCAAACATTTTTTACTGCAAATAATATTACCCTACCCCTTTCGTTCAGTTAATGTGAATGGCCATGACGGCGTTAGAACAAAACAAGTGCTAAAGTAATGTCACTGTTATTTACCATTTCAAACTTGTCAATAATTATGCCGGGACGCTTAAATTAAACCCACAAGGATTATTTAAATTTGTTTATTATTTATGGAGAATGTGGCAAAGTAATATCAAGAACGTGCGAAATCGTTACAAAAATCATAGACAATTATTATACAATTACAAATTACAAAAACCTTTGTCCAGAATTTTACATATAATCCAAAAATAAAATATATACAGGGTATTCCATTTGAAATAAGCAAGTAGACATCTACTTTCGATTCAACCAGAAGTGACGCCGGTTTGAAAAAATATTAGTTAAATGCCCCCCCAGTGCCAAGATTTCAGATTTTTCCTAATTACAGTTTTTTCATAATCGATCGATGCAGTTCCCGGTGGGAAATTCTATATAGTTGGGCTACCAATCTAATTATTTTGCTCTCCGAGGCGACGGCGGGAAAAATGGATTACAAAAATATTCTATTAAATATTTTTTTGTATTGGACCAAAATACGGAATGTGTAACATTGTTTAAAAGACATTTTTTAGGAGCACACAGAACGGCATGTCCCAAATACAAGACGTCCCTCGAAATACAGAACGGTTGTCAATCTTAATATACAACATCGTCTGAAAAAGATGCACTAAACTTTCTGCTATTCTTTATATGTCTATTAAGAGGAAAAAATTACATTTTTTCATATTTTTTCATAACTAGGAAAGATCTAGAATGCAGTTTGTAAAGAAAGACCCACCAACTTACTTTGAATCACAAGCGAGGCATGGAAGGGTACTACTATAAAGAATACTTTTTCAGTTATCAAATATATATTTTCTGGGTATGGGATTTTTTTCTCTCTTACATTAAGTTTTACCGCACATCTTTCACAATGTATGTTAAACCCAATCGTCTTCATTTTAATGAAATAATATCTAATATATAATGTAAGGTTACATTGCTCTTGTTAGATAAGAATCAATGATTCTTAAAATTGGGCAGTGTTAATGTAAAAACTACTTCATTTTGCCTATGAAATTCTAAACATTGATTAAGTTGGGAAACATTCAGGCAAACTTCAATTGACCAAAACAATTGTTGCGATCTCATTCAACGTGTAATGTAGACCGTAAACCGTACCTAAACCATTGCTCAATTGAAACGCTACCGAAGTGCTTTTTTTGCATTTATCCACTATTTTAAAAATTGTAAAAAGTACAGGGTATGTAACAAACCTAAAATTATTTACTAAAACTTTCCTAAAGCTGAGAAATGTTTTAAGTTTCCATTTAAAATACACCAAATTAATTGGTATGACATATAACAAAAATAAATTTATTACAATTTTAATATTTGTGCTATATTCCGAAAAAGTGCAATTTTTCGATACATCCACTTCTAGGTCTAACGATCCTTTCCATCGACGAAGTTGATGAAGTGTCTTTTACTTTTTATAAGTACTCTTTTAAAAATCTGATTTAATTTATTGCAGTTGAATATTATTATACTGTAACTTACAATTTTTACTCAGATTTGGATTTCGGACGTTGTAAAATAATTAAACTCCTATCATTTTAAGGAGATTTAAGATCTGCCCCAAACGTTGTTTTTTTGCAAAAGTCATTAAGTTTTTTTATTAAACGGCAGTATTTTTACTTTTAGAACTTAGCTATGCCCCAGTTTTTCATTAAACGGATTATTTTCGTTTTTAGAACTTAGCTATACCTCAGTTTTCTTAATAAAAAATAGGATTCATAACGAAAAAGGTTCTGAGTGAAGCCAATTTTGAGAATTTTAAAATTAAACTCAATTTTCGTCTGAAATTTAAAATTAAAGTCAGAGCCTAAAATTTAAGTTTTAGATATTTAATTGCAGACCTGACCTCCGTTGATTTGAAACATAGGCATTTCTCATGTTTTTATTAAGTAAACCTGTAGACTTTTTTATTTTATTTTAATTTTACAGTGACACTGTTTATTTTGCCTTTGATTGCTATACTAATTTTTATATTTTTTTAGTTTTATAATTAAAAATGGATATTTGTATAGAAAATATATTAAAATTGCGAAAAACTAAAAGAAACTGTTTCGTGGTACAAGCTAGACCTCCTTAAAATTCGGGTAAAATGAAAGGTAAAATCCAAATCTGGCGGAATTAAAATTTTACCTGTATGATTCAAAATAAATGGCGCCCGATTTTTAAAAGGGTACTTATAAGAATTAGAATACATCTAATCAATTTCCTCCTTTATTTCAAATTCTGCAAATTTTATACACTATTAACGCTCTCAGTTGAAGTCTAATTAAGTACACACGTTGAAATTGTGAATTGTTTTAGGTTCAGGCGACATTGTCTAGGAATTAATTTAAAGAAAGACCGACATAATTTTGCTTTTACCCGATCAGTCTCGGTTTGAAGTCTAGTAAGTAGCAATTTATTGTCATGTTACTACTAGAGAGCTACAGGCATCCTCATTAATATAGACAGCAGAACAGCTTACAGTCATTATTTATACATAAAAACAAATGTAAAAGTACAACAGTCTTTGTAAGATATTATTTAACATTAATCTTAAAAATGTTGTTTCTTTTATACTGACCAATTTTTTCCTCTTCAATCTATAAGCGGAGGTTGTATGAAAACAAATAAACAAATATTTATATTTGTATTATCAGAGTTTTTTTACTGTAATTTTGATATAGTGTGACGTGTTTGAAGAATCCTATTATTTTATCGCCTAAGTAGGAGTTTTCTTTTCTTTTTCTGCGTAGAAGTTTTTAACTTTTAACAATATATTTTTTGTTTAATTTATTGGTCTTGAGATGTCTCCTACCGATCATAGGAGATTTATTGAAGAACCAAAGGATGTAAGACAGGGATACACACTTCAATTGAGGACAATTTTTGTTAATAAAATTAGACATCACACGGTAGGCCCGGATGGGAAGGTAAGAAAAAACATATAAGGTTAAATACAAAGGATATCGAAGCTAATTAAAACTATACTAACCATACCTAATTTATACTATGCAGTCCTATATCTTTATTTTACACATCATTAAATATTTAAAACATATTTTTTCCAACTTATTATTTGATATAATACTAAATACGAGACTTGTGCTATTCATAGGAAGGAAATGAACCTTACTCAGTTCAGTGGAAAAATAGGAGACCACTGTGCTGCTGTTATGCTTACAATTAAAAAGCCTGATGGTCTGATAGCTAACTTCATTTTAAAAAGATCCCTATTGAAATTTCCATGCCCGACCAAAAATTTACAGTAGAACACAAAAATGTCGTGTGAAATTTTCCCTAAATATTAAAACTCTGTTATTTAACTCAGGATATACTGTATTATACAAACTCTCCCAGTTTGCAGTCAGCAGGTTTTATTTTTTATTTTATTTTATTTATAGTTACTTATTAATTTTTTTTGTAATGACAATTTTGATATTTGCCATGCAAATCTAAAAAGAATAAATAATTTGTATTTGTATTTGTATACTGCGAGATACTAATTGCAATATATATTATGTAAAATATTGACTGCAGAGCACAGAAGTACTTAGTATAAACCGGAATATTTAAATTTAGAGTTAAACTGTACTTATTTTATTCGAAATATTAACTTTAAACTGTAAAACATGCAGAGACATATGTCCACGGTGCACAAGCATTTAACAATGATTTTCACGATATAAAATCCCATGTGGGTCTACGACGACTCACTGTTTCAGGCTTATTTTGTTCTATGCAAATTGTTTTAGAGATGTAGAGTCAAAGTTAAGAAATGCATGTGAATAATACGGGAAAAAATAATTTTTTAATATTACGTGTCAAAATTATGTAAAGCATAATAAAGTTACGTTTATTCTGCTAAAGCACCACCACATAAACCCTCTTGCTTAGAGAAATATTTATTTTGATTTAGACTTGAAGAAATAGTTGTGCATTACCTACTGGTTTTTTCTAGTATTTAATTTTATTTGGTAATGTTTTCATTAAAAACTTAAGTTTCTTATAAATACGTAGCAAATATATGCCCTTATCTAAAGAATGTAAAGAGTTATTACTAAGTAATGTCATTAACTTCGAATTATTGGGTATTGTGATGCGAGCTGTGATGATACAATCTTTCCTTAACCATGTATTCTAAAAGTGTTGTTTGTAACATAAACGGAATCAAAATCGCCAAAATGAATGCCCTATTGATTTTATTTATTTGTTATTGACTTTTTACCCTGCATTTAAAAGAATATGTATTGGCATGTGGCTATTAACTAGACGATAAAGAGAAAAATCTTTTACGACTAGTAACAGCGTATTTTTAAACGACTTATAAACGAAATATGCTTTAGAAAATTAGCTGGATATGCCTTGACAATAAAATGGTAATAGCTTATTCATGCAAAGATAGTCTGAAAAATTCTCAAGATGCTTTCAACAATACTTCTTTTTAATTAAGTCATAAGAATGATGTTAGCCAAATAGATCTAAATGATGAATATCGTAATGTTTTTCTTATGTTTGTTGACAGATACTAGTCAATTTGCCAGATTGCTCTCCGTCTGAGGCTTAGTCAGAGCTAGGGCGACCTTCCCAGATGATTTACACCTTATTCCAGTTTGGAGACGGTATCGATGGGATGCCCGCTCTAAACTCCCAGTACATACCCATTCTTCCAAACATCTTATAATAAGAGTAATAATTTATACCCTTTTTAAATCTTTAAAATGCATCTTGGCTGAGACTAGATGCCCCCTGAGAGTACTACTGGTACAACGAGATGACCTTTTCTTTGAAGCTATCCCCTCGGCCCTTTACATAGCCACCATTTCGCTAATATTCTATGTAGAACTAGACAGACGCACAGGATAGAATGCAGGAACAACTAGGCCTCAGATGTTTACAGCGTCGCCGCCCCCCCTCCAAAACAAAGCAGCTAAACCGAACACGTGGAACCACTTATGTTGAAAATAGAGGTCTGCCTTCCACAAGGCGATTCGAAAAACTGATGTTTTCTTTTCTCTCTATCACCCTCTATTGATCTCTGGTCTTTCGTTGACACTTAGCAGTGGCGTAACTACAATGGTGCGGTACGCTAGGGCCCGAGCCTTTGGGGGCCCGGCAGCCTGGTTAAAGTCTACAGAAAAACTATCGTATTAGAACAATCGATAGAACTAAAAATTATCGATTTATAAAAGCGCACATTTAAGTAAGGAAATTACCTTTACAAAATTTAGCGACTTTTATCGATAGGCGACAGAAACCGCTTTACGTTGGTAAAGGTCAATCGAATAAAACTTCTAGGGGGAATAGGGAGCGAAGATGCAAAATAATTACCGAACTGATAGTTTATTTTAAAATATTTGCTATTTGCTTTGGGCAGGGCCGCATTACCCATTAGGCCGGGCCTAGCGCCCGTCGGAAAGAGAGCCCGCCGCCACCTTACTGCAACAAAAATCGTTTATATAATTTTCCTTGTTTTATTTTGTCAGTAGTAGGTAATTTGTATATATTTTTATATTAAAGGAAAGGACAAGTGTCTGCTATATGAAAGAGATGACTTTTTTTTGGTCGTTACTTTTTCCCACGAGCTTGGAGCCCGTATATACGTTTGGGCGAAAATAATTAATTCGGCACCGGCTACAATGCTTTTAGGGGATAGAGCCGATAGGGGTTCGTAATCTGAAGCGAGCCTAGGGCCCCAAAAGTGGTAGATGTGGTAAAGGCTTTGGGCGTTAATTTTTTGTGTTCTGTGTTGGGTACTAGACTAAAACAGGGGTTATACTGATTTTATATTTTCTTTTGTGAGTATTCAGCGACAAAATGAATTACAATACCCATCGGGTGCAGCTAAATGAGAAAAATTTGCGGAAAACGAAGCAAAATTATAAAAGCATATAAAAATAGACAATTTTTACAAGTTATACACAAAAGTAACACCAGTCTGTCGTCTAATCGTAAGTCGGTGTAATTAGAATTATTATTAGACTTTATATGGAGTATATTGTGGTTGATATATAACTTATTTCATTTTTCTGTGATACCTATCTGATTTGCTGGAGCTATTCTGAATGTTAAAACAAGATTTCAATATTTTTTGCGATTTAGGAAATTTATAAGATAAGAAGAAAAGTAAAAAAAAAAAAGAAGAGGAAAAGAGAAAGCAGAAATACTTTGTACTGAGAAGCAGTTAATATTATACTTATTGCCAAGTGCGGCAGACCAATACGAAAATGATCTTTTGAAAATTTCTTTTCTATGAGCTGGAATTGCAATTAAGGTTTTGCGCCATATATTTAAATTATGAACATCCGTCCTAAACGATAATTTTTCAAATAAGTACGCTAGCGATTTATGTTTAATTATTTTGTAGATAAAACATGTTTTTGCACCCTCCTTATATCTAGACTAAAGCACGGACCATACACACCGTCACAAAAATTAAGCAAAGAGAGTATTAAAGAGTCACAGAGCAAAATATTGGTTTTTTTATTTAAAAAATGTCTATGGTTAAAAACAATTTTAAGGATGCCGTAAACTATTTTTAATTTTGATGTTATATGTTCTTTAAACCTCAGCTTATTGTCAATAATTCAATAATCAGATTTCTGGTACATTCCTGAAATGGTATGGGATTGTTATTAATTAATATATTTAATACATTGTTAATGCGGGTCTTAATGGTTCACTATAAAATAGCAATGCTACACTCTCTTTTGGATTTATGTTTAAAACATATTTTTTCGAAATATCATATATAGCTGATAAGTTTTTATTGATGGATTCATTGGCGAGCTGAAGAGAATGAGGACTGAAAGAGTAGTAAATCTGCGTATTATCAGCATACAGATGGTACTTACATTGTTTTAGCTCTTTCACGAAGTTTGATGCACATACCGAGTATAGAAGTGGTCCTAGTATACTCCTCTGTGGAACACCAGACTTCAATCTCAACATAGACGAGAAATTACCATTAAGATCAACCTACTGAAATCTGTTTCTTAAGAATGATTTTATAAGACCTATAGCGTTATCTGAGAAACCTTAATAATGTAACATTCAGATTAAAGTTGAATGATTCAGCATATCAAATGCTTTGCTGTAATCTAGCATAATCAGAACCGTTACATTATTCTTATCTAATTCCCGAAAATGATATATTTCATATCTGTTACAAGAGCTGTATCACAACAGTAGCCTCTGCGAAATCCGGACTGTTTCGAAGGAATAATATTATAATTTTAATCCTATTCGATATTGGGATTACTCAAGAATTATTATAATTTTATGTAATGTAACATATTATTTAACATTAATCTTAAAAATGTTGTTTCCTTTTTAGTGACTAATTTTTCGTACTCAATCTATTCGCGGAGTTTATAAATACAAATATTTAAATTTGCATAGTACCAGGTATTAATTGGAATATCTAATTCGGAACATGCTCGTGGTTTTATATGTGCGTTTAGTTTATAGCAATGCTTCATACAAAATCCTGTAAAATAAAGATTAAAAAACAACTGTTGATTGCATAGCCCAGAGGTAGTATAAACCGGAATGTTTAAATTTGGAGTTAAACTGTATTTATTTTATTCTAAATATCAACTTTACAGACTAATACATGCCGAGGTGTATGTCTCCTCAACTTATCTGCACAACCATAAAATGATATAAAAAATTACATATATATATATATATATATATATATATATATATATATATATATATAGACAAATATTTCTCTAATTCTATTGAAGTTTAAATTTATTTTCTTTTTATTTAAGATGCATTTGGTGACATATTTTTCTTAGCATAAAACAAGAATTATTTGAATTTAACGGATTTCAGGCATATAGACATTTTAAACCTAAAAAAGTAGTACAAAAAATACAAATAATTATATACATTTTTAATAATATAATAGTAATTTCATATCACCCTAAATGTTTATTCAAATAAAAATTAATTATTAGAATTCTGGAAAAACAGCTAAGAATAACCCTTTGAAATTATAACCTTATGGTGTGTAAATTATGATAATTCAATATTTCCACAAGCTCTAGTTTTTATTTTAGTAACATATTTATTGCAAAAACCATTAACGATTTTAAATTAAAATTGTAGAGCCAGCCAGCACATTTTCGATCTTTATATAATTTCGTATCGTAGTCTAGCCAAAAAAACACTATTAAAACACTTGTGACGACCGTTTTAATTAACCAGCATACTAATTGCACATTAAATACTTAATATTCCTACTGTTGTAATGAGTACACTGAGAGCGACAACAGCAGACGAAAAGTCGCCTTCTATTTAATTAGATGAGATCATTTTTAAATTAGTCCCGGGAGTATTGTACTAGAACTGTATGGCAAATAATAAACCATTTCGGAATTTATTATTGCTTCGAGTTGGGCTTTTGTTCTCGTTACTGTCTAAATTTTCTTGTTTCTTTAATAAGTGTTGTTGGAATTGGAAAAATTCCTTTAAAATATTTTGTTCTTTAAAGTGATATAATTTTATTGGATGACCATGGAAAATTTAATCTAAAGGCAGTGCTGGTTTTAGTGGGGGGGGGGGGTGCATGTATAAGTATAGTAAATTTTACAAAAAAAATGGATCGGACTGACTACTGGGTCGACTACTAACTGTTTGGGCGACCCATTGTGTATGCAAGTGCTTGGCAATAAACAAACAAAAATAGTTGAAATGGACGGATTGTAATATTTTCTAGTGATAAATGGATTTAAAATTTCTTCTATTGTAGGTATAAAAAGGTAATTTTAAATATTTACGAATTTATCTACAGCAGGTATTCTAAATACGTTTTTAAAAAATTGAATGTCAGCTTTTATTTCTCACCGGAGGTATTTAGCTGTATTGCGATATCATTTTACAAAATATAGTAGGTATAATATATTTAAATATATAAGACTGCTACTAGTATAATAATATAATTTGGGATTAAGTAACGTTAATTTGGGAGGTTGTTGAAACAGGTTCGGATTCCGTATTTAAATAATAATCATGTGTTTGAAATGAAATCAAAATATGGTATTACTAGTATATAAATAGTTGTCTTTATTACTCATCACTCACTATTGAAATCATTATCACTATCGCTGTTATTATCATCTACATTAATAATTAACTGTTCCATTTTGTTAAAAAGTTTGTAAATGGTATGAGAACAACATGAATACCCATATTTTGTATCATACTTGTGGCATAAGTGAAGAAAAAAATAGCCTCTAATAAATAAATGCAGCAAATTTATTAATTACATCGTTTATATTCTCATCAATACTCTATCTCTGGATATGCAAGAGACCCAATCCAACAGGTTGCTCTTGTGTTATAGTATTTCCTAGCCAAGTTTTTAATCGTAATTTTCACGTAAAAATATGTAAATTACACATGATGTTTGACTGGTCTGGGGGAAGGGTGGGAGTAATTACCTCATTACCCCCTCATCGTAAAACCGCGCCTTGAGTCACGGCCGACCCTAAATTTTACAGTACGAGCCGTCACTGTTTGGAAACCATCCATCTTTAAAACCTGCATGCAAAATAATAATTCTCTTGCCTTAAGGAGTATCGTGAGTATCCTACCAAGTCTCATCTCATGTAAATAAATATTTGACCTGTTTTTATTTCAGCACTCTTTCATTTTGGTAAAGAAATACAGTCGCCATTCCTGAAGTCTCCTGGATTCCATTATAATTTGTTTTTTATTATTATTTTTATAAATTTAAAACCCGTTTGCTTAATACATTTCCACAGAGTAGTTCGACCACATTTAACTCCAGTTTCATCTATTTCAAGTTTTTGTAGTAAATTATTCATTGTGGGCACACTTTGTTCTTCAGAAAACTCGTAAATTTTGCGCCTTATTACTTTTTCATCACCTCTGTCTAACTTTGAAAATTTACCGCTATCATTTCTTATTTTTGTTTCTACAATAGAATTGTTCATAATTTTTCGAATAGTTGATTCAGGTACTTTCGTCAAAATAGATGTTTCTTCTAAAACGTTTTGTTTGTTCATAACTCCACGTTCGGTAAGGATTAAATAAACGTTGTTTATGATTTCTTTGGCATCCACAGACAATTTTTTTCTATTTTTGCAATGGGAAGAAACGTCGGGAGAAACTGAGGTAGAAATAGTCCGTTTACATCATGAGCACCACATATTTGCCATTCAGAAGTTAATTTTAAGCCCGCTACTCACTATTCGTTGATTCTTTCATTCGTTCATTCGTCCACATAATGTGGAGAACCATTTGTTCGATTTGTTGCGCGGCGATTCCGTCTTTTGGGCGGATAATCAAGTAGCCTTTGACCTCAGCGAACCATTCGTCCGAATCAAATATTTTGTTTTTTGTGTAATTTCAAATTTGTTGATTCATGTGAATTGAATGAATTGACGAAACGAATCAAAGAGTGTGTGCGGGCTTTGTACAAGTGACTCACAAGAATGTTTGTAGATAACTAGAGCCTAATATAGTTTAACCTATGCAAATTACAATAAGTCCACAATGCTCTTTTATTGCCATTTAAAATATAGCATTAGGTGGTAAAGATAAAGTATACTTTATCTGTTGATATTAGAGAAATTGTAAAAACTGTTTATAGTTCTTTACTTAAAAGAGGGCCTAACTCTAGTGCTGCTGCGAGTAAAACATGTGATTTGACTAATACACCTCTGACTACAGTAAAAGCAATCGTGTCAAATTCCATTACATTAAGAAAGAAGCGTAAAGATGCCGATACCACCAAATGTTTTGACGACGGTGATAAGGCCTTGATGTTATCGAAAAGTCTACACCATGAAGAGCAATGTGTACCTACATTAGAAACTCTTAAGCAGCTAGCTCACTAATGATGAAACTCAAATAATCTGGAAGGCCACTAGCCTTTGGAAAATTTTGTCTAAAATGGTCTTCAGATATCGTACAATACGTACTGATGAAATCTCAGCGATTACAAAAATGGTGTCTTGAGTATACAACATCGATAAGAAAATACAATCCGAAAATCGTCCAATAATATACTTCGATGTGACATGGTTTAAGATGTATTAAACACCATCCAAATGATGGTTTGATTCTTTCGGTAGGTGTACAACATGCCGGGTCAGAAAACGGTTAGGTCTCAAATACGGGCTTTCTGCAAAGATCATTAAAGGCACCTGCGTGGACTACCATGAAAATACAATTGTTCAACAATTTTTTTTATCAAGCATTTCTAAGATACCAGTGCCAATTACATACGGTTTCAGGCTCAAATAATACGAAATTGTAGTTTCAAAACTATATGGGGGCCAATGATATATTTGAAATAATGTTATAAAATGTATATGTCTACGTCTTCAAGTCTACTATTGTGTTTTTAATCCTATACTTACTTACTTACTTTAGAAAATTGCTATGTTACTCTGGATCATATAAATAAACCAATTATATTTAATTAATTTTGATGAGGATAACGACAGCGAAACCTAACTATATAGATAAATAAATATTATAAACCTATATATATATATATATTTATTTATTTATTAAGGAGTGTCTAAAACTTTGTACTATTAAGGTTTTTCATTTGATTAAATTATAATATAAATATATTATACCAGCATCATTACATGCAAAAAAAAGCATTGTTTTCTTTACTTTAAATCTACATTAAATATATAAATATTTAAAGTTCGATCCCTTATTACATTGCCTACACAATGGGACCGACCGCGCGACCGAGGTACAATTTTTCGTGAAATTTACTACACCACTACCACTAGCCCCTTAATTTTAAGAGGCAGTTGATCAGGCGTTACTCAGTATTTACAGTTTTTAGGCTAAATAAAAAGCCTAGACTATTTTTATGTTCATTTAATTATCTTAAAAACAAAGATATTTAAAGGTACCAGCAGTTATACTCTAGCGGCATATCGTTGCTAATTTCTAAATAATATTTTTTTAATAAATAATTTAATTTATTTACAAATAAAATATTATTAATTATAATTCTTTTTATTTGTTTAAAAATAAGCTTATGATATTATTCGTTTTCCGTTTGAGTGTATAATCGCTTTTTTCTTTAATTGATTATATAATTATAATTTAAACATATATTCTTATCTAATAAATAATGCTTAAGCGGAATTTTGAAGAGATGCTTGCACAACATTTGAAATTAATCTAATAAGTAGTTTTTCAGGCTGATTTTTTAAACGTTTTATTAGGGCCGCCATTTTGTTTTACTACCTTGGATTCGTACCACATTTTATTTGTTTTACTACCTTGGATTCGTATTAAATTTTACCAGTTCATTACCAATTTTTGACCAAAATTTGAGGTCAACCGGGTAAGTTTTTTAGCTACGCAGCGAACTGACAGATAGACCGGCGCAATTGAGTAAACATATTTTTGGCATCTAGGGACCCTATAACGTAAAGATATGTAGAACCTGGAAGGGTGATTTGTTCACATTTACAAACATTTTATTTGGCCGTTACTTTGTTCTCCCATTTTGAATGTTAATGAATCTTCCTCTTTATACAACAATTAATTCTTGTAAAAAATTTGAGTTAAATCTATTAAGTAGTTTTTTCAAGGTGAATTTTTAAATATTTTATTAATCCGCCATTTTATTTCGCCATCTTTAATCCATACAAAAATTTTACCGGTTTATGCCTCCCCAATACTTGATTCTTGTGCAAAAATTGAGATAAGTTGGCTAAAAATTTTTTTAGTAACATTTTTTTTAACAATTTACTAGGCCGGCATTTTGTTTAGCCATATTCGATTTTTACCAAAATGTTCCCAAATCATCCCCATATGATTCTTAATTTTTTACTAACATTTGAAGTCAATCGGATAAGTAGTTTTTTAGCTATGCCGCGAACATGTAGACAGACAGACAGACCGACGGAATCGAGAAAACATGTTTTTCGGCATCTAGAGACTCTGAAAGGTAAATATCTGAAAAAAATCTCTGAGGGTGATTTTTTCACTATTACAATATTTCCCTTTTACGAGTGAAGTAAAAATACGGGTTCTGGTTATCGTGCAATGCAAAAACTCAGGATTCCCTTTCTCTTTGCCATTGCCACCAACATGTTTACCCAAAAAAATCCCGAGGGGAAAAGCGCAAGTTCCCTTTTCACGCAAATTTCCTGTAGACTGACACTTACATCACAATATAGATTGAAGAACTGTAATCTTTTTATACATACACATACATTAAGTTTAGATCCAAAAATATATTATCACAATGTATGTTACAGAAATCACCAATAAAACTTATACAGGGTGTCTCTATCCACTTACCTGGAGAACCATGAAAGACAGAGACAAAATTTAAGGGCAAATATTTCATTAATCCCTTTGAGGTTTTAATTAATTTTGTATATTTCTTGCTTAATATGCACTTTCTTATTTTAAATAGAACACGCTAAATATTATTACATATGTTGTAGGAGAGTTCAAGTTTCAAGGTGGCCACGGGACTTTCGTTACCTGTCAAAATTGACATTTTTTTGTAAAGATTTTCGAAACATTGTGTGACTTTTGAAAAACGTTATAAGGAAAAGTTGTTTCTATTGTAATTTCAGACTGGCATATAAATTTTCACCTGCCTACTATGATTTTAGTTTTTGGTATTTTTTTTAATTCCTGCAACTATAATTCCATGGATATTGATTAAACCTAATTTAAAAGGACAACTTGATGAATACCCATCAGATAATACCTCTTTGGTAGTCTAAATGGTGCTTTTTCCTATTATTTTTGGGTAAATATTGTTTTCATACCTTTGAAATATGACAAGTTTGATGCAAAGTTCGTTTCATTTTACAAATGAATACATGGAACTAATATGTTTGCTTATTTTTAGGGTAAATGCATGCGTAATGCAACACAACTTCTACTCTATTTTTAGTTTATCAGGTCGACTGAACAATAAATAAATACAGAGAAAAAAATGACAAAAATAGAAATCGTAGTAGGTCGGTAAAAATTTGTATACGAGAACAAAATTGCAAAAGAAACACCGTTTTCCCTATAATGTTTTTCGAAAAAAAATATCAATTTTGACAAGTAACGAAAGTCACGTGACACTTGTCATTTTTTCTTTTCAGTTAAAACCTGGTCGCAAAAACAAATTTCACCCAAGTCAATTAATAAAAAAATTTCTCATTTGATGCGGACTTTTTTGCGGACACTGTATATATTAACAAGGGTCTGTGATGCAAAGTTTCGCATTTGTTGACACATTTCTTCAGTTCTTTATCTATTATCCAGTTAATAGCATTAAAGTAGTTTTAAACTTTGTTAAACAATACTAAAGCCATAGAGGTAAAAGATAGAAGTTCATCTTTATTATAATTAATATTCAACCGTTTCAGACATTATCGATCATCTTCAGCATGTAACATATTGCTTTATAACAAATTATATCTTTATAATTGGCTGATTCTAGTTAATACATTTTCTTAAGCATTGTTACGACAGTAACTCAAGCAGGCCATTTTCAGCAAGTCTCTTACCCGACTTTTAAAAACAAGTCACTCTCGGTACATTCTCTTGTATTTTAAATTAATTTATATTCCCTAAAATTTAGCAGTGTCACAGGCACATGTTATCAATATATATTTTTAAATAAATTTACAAAAACATTAATTGGTAGAATATTCATTACCTTTCTCTTAGGGACAAACATTAAAATTACGACACAAAAAAGAACCCAACGTTCTTTTTTTATCTATTTTACTTTCAATACACTGTCTAATGATGATTGTCTAATTCTTATTGTTGCGCTCCTATTAAATTTACAAAGTTAAAGGGTTACTCGAGGGTCCGTTTTAGATTTCCCATTATTTTACGCCGTCAACGAAGCTAATAAATGAGTGCTTAATCAATTACAGAAACACGAAAAGATTTATAAGACACTTTCGTTGATTGGATTCTGGAAAGCTGCTTTTAGACCCAATTTCTTTTAAAAAACTTTTTCCCTCTCGTCATTGTCGTCAATACTCAACAGCTCTCTTGGGGCAAATCTCTTAAAAATCGATTCCCTTCATACTACTTGAAAATAAATGAGGGAGCGTAAAATACTTCAGGCTGATCTCAAATATTGTATTATATTTTAGAAGAGTCGGGGTATATGGGTGTATAAAAAAAGTGATTAAGTGTTTATACACTGTATACCTGATCTTTATTAACCTTAAAAGTATTTTTTTCACATAAAAAGAATAACGATATACAATGCAATCATTTCATATTTAAATTTAAAATTTATTCTTAATTAGCTTCTCGAAATATATATATATATATATATATATATATATATATATATATATATATATATATATATATATATATATATATATATATAGGTGTGTCCCACTAAGGGCGGCCGGGGAGCTTTTCTCAGAAACTATGAAAGCTACAGCAAAAAAAAATTCATCACTAGAGTGGCTAAGAGAAATTGCTGGAATATATTTTCAAGTTTGTAGAACTACCGCGAGATGGCGTACCTGCAATGGTAAATAAAAAACACTTTTTTTTTGCAAAAATACCCAACATGAGATAACATTTTGATAACAGCAACAAAAACTCCAACAAAATCTGCGTCAGTTTTGTTAAAGGCGTTTTGTCATATTTCCAATAATAAGGGTGGGGGAAGGTGATAAATAAATCAACTTGCAAAGCGCTCTATCTCCTACATCTTTTATTTAATGTTATCCAAGTGGGCACTTGTTGAAAGAGCATTTAAAGCTGTTTTAACTACTGTCACTTTTCAACCTTTCGCTTAGGCCTAGGAATAGCCCTCCATACACAAGCGGATGGATTAGCCAATTTCATACGCACGAGCCAAATACGCGGATGAGATCTTTGTGTTTGTGTGATGCGTCGAATTTCATGGAACTGTTATAATCACTCGACGCATAAAATCAATATGCTTTAACTAGAGAAATTTAAAGCCTCAGTTTGGGGATATTTACATATTTCAGAAAACCTAAAAGTTCATGAGCCAAGCCTATACTGACATAAAACGTAGAGATTTAGCTTATTAATAAGACGACTTAATCAGGAAAAAATTGGGTCTGCCAGTCAGAAAAATCTAGCAAAACAGACAGTTTTGGTCCGGTCGAGCTTAAGTCGCCCACAGAATCCGTGCGGATCAAACTGGTCAAATTTATCCGCTAGTATATATATGTATATTCACGCATGTTTAGTCTAATGACTTCTTATTAGTGCTTTTATTACAGTTCACGTTTTATTTTTATTAAATGTCTTTTAAAAGTCGATAAAAGCTAGATTTACGGTGATTAATTACAGATAGAAACACATTTTAATAATAACAATTGTAAGGTTTATTACGTTTATAGAAACCATGCATATAGAAAATCTCAAAAATGTGTATCAAATAGGTCTCGTCTTGCTGATTATTAAAATATTAAATTTGATACCTTTATTCTTAAAGATACTCGACAAATCTGAGAAGATCCCTGCCATAGGAAACACGGTATTTTATATTATCATTGTCTTCACTATATACCTCCATCTCTCTTTAACATATATAAGGGTTTTTGTGAAATTTCTGGTGGCTTTTAAGATACCCATAACAAAACTAGTACATTTATAGTCATCAAGACACGACCCATTTAATGAACATATAATATACTGGGCGTTACATTTAAAAAAATGTGTATTTGGTCCGCTACATACGTATTTTTGAGACATACTGCATTCATACATAATTTTTCTGCCTCTCACAATTAAACCAATTTGAGTGAGTGGTGGCAAATTATGCGGAAAGACCCTATACATGTTTTATTGGGCTATATTCCCCATTCACTCTAGTCTATATTAGCGTAGCACAAATGCCATCTATAATTATAGTCATTTTAAATTCTGTGTATTTTTTATTCGCCCTGCGTCTAAGTATCCGTTTAATGGCGCATCTAATATTTATAATTGAGCAATTTGAATTGCTATAGTGATTATCTCCTTAGAACCTGCTGCTTTCTTATCTTTTATCTGCTTAAATATTTTTTAATTCATATTTAGAGATAAGTCGTTAATCATATATAATATTTCAATTTTCATTTAAAAGAATCTTTTAAATAAATACTATTGATCTTATATGATTGATTGTGTTTTTCTTCAATGTATTCTTTTACGTGTTTTCTCTTCTTGCTGTGGTATAGTTTAAATTGTTTCTTTTACGTCTTTTATTATATTTATTTAGTTTCTTTATTTAAGTTTTTTGTTATTCCTTACTTTTGTGGTTGTTTTGTGTTTTTTAAAGAGTATGTTTAGTAGCTAGTAGCCTGGAATATAGCATCAATATTTTTTTTTCTCTTTGGTTAATTCATCTGTATAGCTCAGTATATGAGATTTAATTCTAAAATAACTAGAAGAGCTAGTTTGTAAAAGAGAGAAATACGATACAAAAATTGCACTGTGGCTCTTAGTATAGCTATCTACATATACAGACATTCCGTGACATATTATACAGAATAAAATGTAGAAATGATGCCTTAGGCAGTACAACTTAAAAAAATCGGTAAATTTCCTTTACTCGGAACCTCCCTCATTATAAATATTTCCTTTTTTAGGAATAGTGAAGTGTGAACCAATATAGTTCAGTACATAGTTATTTAGGAACACATGTATACCGTCTTTTCAAACATTTTTATTGGACGCCATTTTGTTCCAATATATTAGATCTCTACCAATATTTTACCAGTTTCTATCTATGCCACATAATTTAAAATGAATTCAATAGGTAGTTCTTACATTGACACACACCGCGATTTTGTTACGTCATGTTGAATTCGCACCATTTTATCTTTATATCATATTTAATTTTTCTTCAAAATGTACAGTAAATTGAATAAGAAGTTTTTTTTACGTTAATTTTTTGAACATGTTATTTGGCCCCCATTTTGTTCCGCTATCTTGAATTCGTAACACAACTTTACCAGCCTATCTCTATATCAAATTTAATGCTTGCACAAAATTTGAAATTAATCTGATAAGTAGTTTTTTTCAGGCTGAATTTCTAAATATTTAATTAAGCCGCCATTTTGTTCCGCCAATTTGTAATGTATTGATTCCTACATAATACTTAATTTTTGTGCAAATTGGATAATTAGTTTTTTAAGTAATAATTTTTTTATCGTTTCATTAGGCCGCCATCTTGTTCCGGCAAATTACTACCAGGTCATCCTCATATGAACCCTAATTTTTGACTAAAATTTGAAGTCAATATGATGAGTAGTTTTTAAGCTATGTCACGAACTGACAGCCAAACCGACAGACGGACTTACGGAATTTATAAAACATATTTTTTGGCATCTAGGGACGCTAAAACGCGAAGATATATAAAATTGAGATGACGATTTTTCAGATTAGAAAAATTTTATTTGGCCGAAATTATGTTCCACCAGTACCTCGTTTTTACTAGTTCATCTCTATATTACAATTAGTCATGCCACACAATTTGAAATCAGTTCATCATTAAGTAGTTTTGTCAAGCTGGATGTTCAAATATTTTATTAAACCGCCATTTTATTCCCCCATCTTAGATTCGTTCCAAAAATTTTATCAGTTGATTCCTACATAATACTTGATTTTTGTACAAAATTTAAGATAAATTGGATAATTATGTTTTTTAGTAATAATTTCTTTAACGTTTCACTAGGCCGCCATTTCTATTCCAGCGTATTGAAATTTAACCATAATATTGCCAAGTCATCCCCATATGAGCCTTAATTTTTGACTGAAATTTAAAATCAATCTGATGAGTAGTTTTTAAGCTATCGCGAACTGATAAACAGACAGACAAACCGTCAGACGGACCGTCGGGCTCGATAAATCATATTTTTGGCACCTAAAGACACCAAAACGCGAATATATGTAAAACCTGAAAGGGTGATTTTTTCATATTACAAAAATTTTATTTGGCCTTCATTTTGTTCCGCCATCTTGACTTAGTACCAGTGGCGGCTCGTGGGTAAAAATATAGGGGAACTGTTAGTTAGAGAAAAGTAGGACAGTAAAAGGTCAAAAATGAGCACCGCATGCAAAACATTTTTTGCAAATATCCTTAAATCTTAATTTTTAATTGAATTAAATTCAGAAAACCAAGAATTTTTTAAATTAATACTGTAGAATTTACCAGAAGTTTTAATGTCTTTTTTAGCACTAATTGTCAGCACATTTGTTTGTCGACCCGTAATTAAGAGGTCCTTTTTGCCATCTTTTTTCCAACGGGAAAATGGAGTTTCTAACAAACTACAAACAATGTCACTAACGGGCCCAAACGAATTAATTTTCATCCACACACACGCGCCACTCCTCCAATGAATAAAATAAAGGCCGCCCATAAAATAGTGAATAAGCGCTTAACTAACTTAAACTGCGGCTCTTCCTTAAAGGCGCGGTCTTCGTACATGCGAGACTCTCGTCGCCATAGCAACGCATTATTTTCAGGCATTGTTTTCGTTTCTCGCTGGAAGATTTTTACCGAGCTCGCACGTGGCTCTTCCGTTGGTGGATCGACACAAACGAGTTTGCTGCCGGTACGGTGGGCGCACATACGGATTTGCTTAATACGCGCATTCCTTTTGTGTTTACCTCTAGGTTTCTGACGAGCGGCCAGCGGCAATACTGCGAATGCATTCAAATTAACATTGCAATTATTGATAGTTTTTAATGAAATGAATTAGATTAAGTATTGAAAATTAGTATATTGTATTGATTTTTAAAGTGGGTTAAAAAATAATTTGCCAGGACCTTTTTGGAGAAGAGGCACTTCCACTACTTCCTCCGAATAGCCGCCACTGATTAGTACCACACTTTTACTAGTTCATCTCTATACTGCAATTAGTTATGGCACACAATTTGAAATCAGTTCATTAAGTAGTTTTTTTAGGCTGAATTTTTTAATATTTTATTGAGCTGCCCTTTTGGATTCGTACAAAAATTTTGCCAGGTGATTTCTACATAATACTTGATTTCTATGTAAAATTTCAGACAAATTGGATAAGCACTTTATTACTAGTAATTTTTTTTTTTAATTTCACGAGGCCGCCATTTTGTATTGCCATATTGGATTTTTACTAAAATCTTACCAGGTCATCCCCATATGACTCTTAATTTTTTTTACGTATGCCGCGAACAGACAGACCGAAAAACAGACAGACCGACGGAATCGAGAAAACATGTTTTTCGTCATCTAGGGATCCTTAAAAGTAAATATCTGAAAAAATCTCGAAGGATGATTTTTTTAGGATTACAATACTTCCCTTTTATGAGGGAAGTAAAACATAAAAAAGGTAAATGTAAGTCTTACGAATTTATAATATTAAATATTTATAATCGAAAATTAATCATAACCCGTGAAGCAATGCACAATATGCTTAAGGTAGAATTTAAATCTGCGTAAAGATGATAAAAACGGTTATATTTCGCTTACAACAAGTTTAACGGTATTTAGCATACCACTAAATAGTAATTATTACGTATTACTAACTGTACCTTTCAGAGATTAGATCTTGATAGAACAAAGGCAACTAATATAATACGAAACAAAATGTTGTGTTTCCCGTATGTAATTTACTTGGAGATGTTAAACAGTAGATTAGTGAATTTTCTTATCATGATATCACAGTAGTAAATGCGAACAAAAAATACCTAAAACAGAGCCAAATGTTTTAACGGTATGGGAAAAAATGACAATAGAATAGCCACTTGCATTAAAAGGTACATTTACATGTGTGGCCAATTTTTACTTCCCTTGTAAAATGGAAGTATTGTAAAAATCACCCTCCGAACAGTGGTGTGCCGACTTTTTAGGGGTGGCCCCCCGCAAGACTTTTCTTGCGGGCCCTCTGCATAATCTCCCCAAAAAAGCAAGTAAATAAAAAATGTCATATATTTATTACCAAAAACCATAACATGAAATAAAAAATAACTCTAGTAAAAAAAAAGAAATAAAAAACAAAAAAAAAAAAGAAATGAACGATATACATTTTGAGATTAATAGGTATAGGTAAACTAATAAACACAAAACAAAAATTAGCTAAATATTAAAAAATAATAACTATACCCTGGTTCAACCAAAAGTAAAAAATAATAAAAAGAATCGTTTTCTTTGGCGGTAGACTAGATTTTTTTATTTTTGTATCGACTAAATAAATACTTATCTAGTCCGTCAATATTTACTTCGTTAGCCCTTTTGTGTTCTATTCAGATAAGAGCTAAATAACTAAGACGACCTTGAGACATGATCGACCTAAGGACATTTGTAATTAATTTGAACTTTGAAAATGATCTTTTCGATTGAGCTGAGGTTAAAGGAAGGACAAGAAATAATTGGAATGCAGAACACAGTTTTGGTATATTACTTGAAAATTATACAATAATTATTTTACTTGAATTAGCTCAGTTGCTAGCTGAGAAGTTAAATCGTTTGAATATTTCTCTACTAATAATTGAGCTTTTTCCAAAAATTTCTGAGTCATTTAATTTAACTAATATCTGAGGATTTAGATTTGAAAATGTTGAATAAACTGTTTTAAAAGCAGTAAATCTTTTACCTAGCTGACTTACTATTACATTTAAATACGCATTAAGTACTGTCACTTCTAAATGTTTCATAGGGCTTATATATTACATTGTCTTATTATTATCATTTCCAATATAAAAATTGCGAAATCCATGTTTTTTTTAACTACGAAAAAAATATTTTATTTGAATACCCTGTTTAATTTGGGGCCCCCCTAGTAGCCAGGGCACCCCTGCGCCGCGGGCCCTGTGGGCACGCCACTGCCTCCGAGATTTTTAGATCTTTAAGTTTCAGGGACCCTGGGTGCCTAAAAACATGTTTTCTCAACTCCGTCGGTCTGTTCGCGGGATAGCTAAGAATCTATTTAGCTGATTGACAAATTTATGTCAAAAATTAAGGGTTATATGGGGATGATCTGATAACATTTTAGTAAAAATCAAAATGGCGGCCTAGTGAAATTAAAAAAAAATATATTACTAAAAAACTGTTTATCCACTTTTTTTAGTAGAAATCAACTGGTAAAATTTTGTGACGAAGCCAAGATGGCGGAATAAAATGGCGGCATAATAAAATATCAAAAAATAAAGCCTGAACAAACTACCTACTTAATGAATTAATTTCAAATTGTGTACAATAACTAATTGTGGTATACATATGGTATGGTAATATTTTGGTAAAAATCCAATAAACGGGAACAAGATGGCGAACTAGTGAAACGTTGAAAAATTATTACTAAAGACTAATTATCCAGTTTATCTCAAATTTTGCACAAAAATGAAATGTTACATAGGAAAGAACTGGTAACATTTTGATGTGAATCCAAGTTAGCAAAACAAAATGGGGGCTTGATAAAAAATTTAAAATATCAGCTCGAAAAACTACTTATTAAATTAATTTCAAATATTGTGCAAGTATTAGGTGTGATATACAGATAAGCTGGTAAATTTGTGGTACGAATGCAAGATGGCGAACCAAATGGTGACTAAATAAGATATTTAAAAAATCAATGCAAAAAATCTTATTTAATTGACTTTCAATTTTGCAAAAAATTTAAATGTGATATAGGGATAACTGGTACGAATTCAACATGACGTAATAAAATGGCAGTGTGTATCATTGTAAAAACTATTTATTGAATTTATTATATATATATATATATATATATATATATATATATATATATATATATATATATATATATATATATATATATATATATATATATATATATATATATATATATATATATATATATATATATATATATATATATATATATATATATATATATATATATATATATATATATATATATATATATATATATATATATATATATATACGTTAACCCTCAGATTAACTAAAAAGGTTAAGAGGTTTGACCAAATCTAGTTGCCATGAAAGTTAAAACTTCTAGTTCACCGTTCTCTTGCTGATATATTTTTATAAATAACGATTTTATGTTTTGCTAACATATTTTATAAATGCGCACAGTTGTTAAATATGTGATTTTCAGCATAAAGTTGTTAAATTAGACCTAGTGTAATTTTAAACATCTTTAGTGAATACAGCTGTAAATGACTTAGAAGAATTTTTAATCGAAACATTGTCTCACGCGCATCAACAATTATTGTTTATTATTAACTGAGGAGTTGCCGAGAGCGTTTGTTAAGTCTATTTGTTTAAAGATATTTATATGCGTAGTTAAATTAGGAGGTACAAGACTGCTACATATACTGGTAATGGCAATGAATAATTGTGCCGAGCTACGAGGAAAAAGTCAATTTAAAATGTAAGGTAAATTTCCTACAAAATATTTTTCTGCAAAATTGTATCTTCTTGTTCTAATATATATTAAAATTTGATTTTTTCTTGTTGGATTAAATAAACAACAGATATTCTTCGTAAAAAATTCAAATGTAAATGAAATTACTTTGACATTCACTTTGTCCTATATAACCTACTATAATATTGGTCTTGCCAGCGTCAAAGCCTTTGAAAAGATCGTCAATTATATTAGTAAGTGTGGTTGAGCAACTGTGATGGCGTCGAAACGCAGACTGGCTTTCGGATAACAGTTTGTAATTTGTAAAAAAGCTTGTACGTGTTTATCGAATACTTTTTTCAGGATCTTAGACTTCGACATGACAGGTAAAATTGGAATTAACCTTAAGGCTCAGTTTCACAATGTGTGGTAACTCCTAGGGTTATAGTTATTTACTATGGTTTCTCTAGTTGAGAAAGTGAATTTTCAATTGAATATATATCTACTAACCCAGAATTTTTGGTTATCACATATTGTGAAACTGACCCTTAGTGTTCTCTAAAATCTGTAGGGTTGTTTCTCTTCGGTATAAGAATAAGCTTGGTTCTTTTCCATTGTCCAGGAAAACATGATTTTGTTAAACATGGGTTAATTATATGTATGATGAATGGAATGGAAGAACAATACAAAACAATTTACAGTTTGTCATTACAAAGAGCTATTAATTTGATATTCTTAAATAATCTGCATAATAACATTGTTAACAACAGGATTAAAGTTAAAAACAGCGTTATTTCTAATAATTTTAGAATTACTAGCTGGCTATAGCAATTCTAAAAAGGAAGAGTCAGATCTTCTTCTGCCTTTTCCGTTAGATAGCGCGATGAGTTTCCAGTAGAATTATAAGAATATGGGGCGCATTCACCACATCGTCCAGAAATGTTATTGAAGAAAAACATTTTGGCTTTATAGAAAAAATACGCAATAAAACGATACAAAAAACAGTGTTGAAAGGGTTCGATAACCAGACGATCATTTCAAAAAAAAAACTCTTGGAAATTGGTGCAGTACAACTCTCTCACGAACTTGCTGAAAAATCTGGCTTAGTGTTTTAAATATATAAATAATAAGAAATTAACTGAGAACTATGTGAATTCTGTGTATTTGAAACATCCAAAAAGCATTGGTGTATTTTTTACCAGTCGCTTAGTGTATATGTAGTCATTGAGGTTAGGTTAGGTTAAGTTAGGTTAAATTGTTGTTAGGTAAAGTTTTTTTTTTAGTCCTTGCCACCATCTTTCAGGTTGGAACTGTGAAATTTAAATACGATTTTTTCTGCTTTTATGGCGTTGGTGGTTAAGTTACGATTTTTTAAAATCTTCTTGTGTTTTTGTTCTACGAAACGTATTTAGTGCATTAAAACGTATTTTCTGCATACACCATACTGTTAATATTATCAATAATCCAGGGCTCATATGGTCTAGAAAATATTCTTCATATTTTTTGTTAAAAAGCTTACTTTCTGATCAATATCGCTTATACTACATAAATCCTAGCATGTCAGATTTATATTAGGGAGGCCTCTACAACTAAAATAATGAACAAGTTTATCAATATTGCTCATCAACTTAAATTTACAACTGACCAGCTGAAGAAATGGTTCTATAAGAAAGTGTCCAGTATTGGTTACTCGTCTTGGGGGTGTTAATTATTTGTTTTAAGTCAAGTTTCTACTAAATATGAAAGTGTATTTGTTTGAGTTTAGTTCGTAATATTTACGTTAAAATTCCCGATACACAATATTATTGTATTATCAGTATTTTTGTTTAAGAATCCACGTATATAATAATACGAATACATTTTTCTTTTTAAGTTGTTTTTTTTAATTGAGATTTTTTTTACTTAAAATGCACTGTAATATTACAGGCAGACAAATCTCGGATGAAGCATCAAGGTCTATGGACAAAAAGTATTATCCACCGTAGCAATGTATGCTTCAGTAAAGCAAAAAAACCGCAAAACCACAAGTTATGCACACACCCGCTGTAAATCTTTATGTGGTTTCCTGAAAGGAGGTTTTGCAATTTAAGTGTGGAGAATTGATTTGCGGTGACTGCGTTGACACGTAAATATAATGTAATTTATTAGACCAAACGCAAATATTACTAACTACTGTAGGTACGAAGTTTGTTTGCTAAAAAGTGCATTAAATTATCGAAAGTTAAATTAAGTGCGGCCCTTGATATGGAATAAAATGTGACCTAGAAGCAAATAATTAAAAGCAATTTATTACAAAAACTTTCCGAAAACTGCAGCATTAAAATATGTTTCTAAAAAATAATAATTATGATATAATATTTTACATTTTTATCATGTAACATCACACTTATTTTTAATTATCACATAGCTTTTATATTTTCCCTCAAATCAAATTAGTAACGATAAGTTCTCAATATTTAGTTACTGAAAAGTGACTCTTACCGATCAGCACTTAAGCTATAATTACAGTGCAAATCCACGCTATAAAATTTCTCGTGTTCATTTTTCGAACTCAAACCTCAAGCGCCACTCTGTAGATGACGCATCAATGTCGGAATCCGATTATTTTTTAATTTTTTCCAAAATAGGCCATATAAATAAATTAACACGTTCAATATTTAATTTTATAACATATTTATGTACAAACATTACATAAAATCTATCAAATACTATGCAAATAAGTCGTTTCACTTTTAACGGAAAAATTCAAATATTTCAGAAAACGCTTAACAGTGACGCAACGTTGTGGTATCCCCTCCATCCCAAGCAAATAACTTTAGGAGTTTTACATTCCTTTGATAGAAAATTAAAAATATTGCACATGGCATGTATTTCTTGCCTCGTTGATATATCTATCTTTGTTGCGAAATGAAATAAAACGACAGAGTGCTGTTAAAAAATACCTCTTTTACAGACTGTAATAAATATGATCTCCCCTATTGACTGTTTTTTTATCAGCTAGCCGAAGTAATAATTGCAAGGCCTTTCGACTTTCGGCACCTTTCGGTGTTTGCCGATAAAAACCAGTTTTTTTAATATCTAAATACCCGGAATATTGGTTTCCTTATATTTTTATGATAGCTTGAGTCTTGGGTTGAGAATTTCCTGTTTGTTTTTTATAGGTGTGTTTTAAAATAACTAGTACTTGTATTTTTAAAACGTCGACGTTTAGTTTAGAACTTCTCACTCTTGTGACTGTGTCTAAGCTTTCTAGATATTTGTTTATGAATTCCTGTGTTACCTGTGTAATTAGGATATATGTAATGAGTGTAAAGGGCGTAAAAATACGAGAGCAGCAAGACCTCGGCGCCGAACTGCAAAAAATTTTGCAGTGAGAATCCTGGGAAAATGCAGAATAAGGTAAGTTCAAATAATATAACTATAGGTGCTCGATTTTGAGACCCTTCATGAATTTGAAGAATTTGAAATGGACAATTACTGATTACAGTACATCATATTAAAAATATCAACATATTTTTTACGTTTGGGACTACTTATATAAACTTTTATCTGTATGTCCATGCTATAGTAATTTTTTAGAAGGTACATGGTAGATGTATTTCTGAAGTACATATCTTTTGTTTGAAACTTAAAATAGCGCAACTTTGAAGGAGGAAGACTATTTTGTTTTCAAACAATGATGAAAATAAATAGAACTAATAAATGTGTTTTTTATAGGTACCTAGGCAACACGATTCTTTTAGAATTTTCTGGTTCATTTTTATTTCATATTCATATTTTTATACATGAGGTGAATTTTCTCTGAAATTCACATAAATACCTACGGTTTTTATATTTGTAAAATTTAAATATGTTTTGTAATATTATAAAACCTTCAGGGGTATAGTAATTCGGTACGTATAAAAACTTATTTCCTGTTGGTCATATAATTGTGGTAGAAATTAAAAGCTCATAAAATTAGACACTTTTTATGCAACACTAATACTTTCATAGTGGTAGTCCCATAATGCTGGCTGATGCAATTTAACTCACCGGATCGATGACAATCTGTGTAAGAATAAAGCTTTTAGTTATCAGTATTATATTGATCCTTTTTATGTGACTTCCACTTAGAAAGTTTTGCTGTTTGCAGACAGTAGCAGGCTTTAACAGCGTATACCCCCACAGTTATCACATCACAAAAAGAAAATTATTGGAAAGCAACTTTTTATCGGTACCTAATTTACTAAGGCATTGCTTGCTAGTGAGAAAATAATTCTTGCGCATGGCTATGCATATGTAACATATTAAATATCTTAGTCTTGTATCTACAAACAAATAAAAATTGACCTTTTATATATTTTCAATCTTGACCAAAAATGTACATACAGATTCCTGAATCGCTGGAAAAGTAAGAAAAATTGGGGATATTAGTTTTCATTTCTCAAGTAATTTAGTGTACTAATGTATGTTACTGTATTTATGTATGTACAGTGTGATTAGTGTATCTTGATAGCATTTTAAATGTTAATAACTTTTTTACTTTTTAACTTATCGGAGTGAACAAAAAACCAATTGTAGGGTTACTTAAAACTTTTTTTCTGGTTATTAGAAAAACAGAAGACTATTAATTTTACAAGATATCACCATAAGTTGTATTGTTTAAATCAGACACACCTCGGCACACACTCTATACTATATTTCCCTCAAATGGAACTGTTCTAGCAGATTATAAATATAATATCTGGTTTGATAACTTTATCTTCAAAGACACCCGATCAATTTAAGAAAAACCATATGAGGCAGTGTGTTAGAGAGAGACGGACAACACTATTACATAGTGGAGTGAATAGGTATCGAACCAGATATAATTATAATCTGCAAGAAGAGACCCATTTGAGGGACATATAATAGTCAGGATGTCCCATTTGAAAAATATAATTTATAGTAATATCTTGTAAAATTGACAGTCTTTTTTTTTTCGTTTTTTACAAGCTTGGTAATTTACGTATTTTTTTTAGCAAGCATTTGACCCTCCCACACTAATAATATAACAGACTTAATATTTGGACAGCACATATTTAAGATTTTCCCATAAGAGACAATGTTTTAGAGAGAGAGGGATAACCTTGATTTCCTCAAATTTTAAATACTTTTAATGTATGAGTGCATTACATCGTTGTATTTTGGAATGCAAAGGTTTGTTACAAAACAAATTAAAAAATCCAGGTGTGTATTTAAAAGTTGATGATGGCCCCTCATTTACGAAACATCAGATTCAAAATATGACAGCACCATAAAATGTTAGACAAAAAAATGCTTTGGCAATATGTTTATAACTTTAAAAAAATTTTAGGATTAAAAAAGTTACTGCATAATTTTAAAAATGCAATATTTTATTCGTTTCTAAATATCTCAAGAACATAATGGCTAAAAATGCTTTGGCAATATGTTTATAACTTTAAAAAAAATTTAGGATTAAAAAAGTTACTGCATAATTTTAAAAATGAAATATTTTATTCGTTTCTAAATATCTCAAGAACATAATGGCTAGAATTCGCCTGCAGCTGCTATTAGGCTTGTAACGAAATTGTCTAAAACTTTCTATATTTAACCATTTTTCTATCTCTTGCAATAAGCGAAATCTGTTTTGTGATGTTACATCCTCTCCAAATATGAAAATACAAATTTTCAGAAGTCAAAATCTCAAAAACAAGTAAAGATACTGTATACAAATAGCTAGAATCTGGGACAAAATTCAAAACCCAGAAGAAATTCATGTTTTATTTAAAAATAAAAGTTGATACCACCACTACGTTTTATACCAATATGTATATTTAAAAATATTTCTAAAATGTAACAAAAATAACTAAAGTAAATAAGCATCCAAATATGTATTCCTCTTTTTTTTAACTGGCATGTTTTTTTAATACAGAATTGTTTCTAGTTCAAAATTCCAGGTATTACTGGTATTACTCTGTATTGTCATATTTCTTATCAACTTGAACGAAATTGTGCCATCCAGAACTGGTATTTTATTTGTTAAGGCAGTGTGCAAGTCAACAAATATCACAGGAATAAATACATGTTTATTATTAAATCCATTTTTTGAAAAAAAAAGTATACATGGTAAGAAATCTGGCCTAAAACACAACTGCCTAAGTTTTACACAAATTCAATGAAAATTGAATAATCATTTTAGACAGAAATACGAGCAGAAATATTAAAATATGTAATATTGTTAATTTCTTCTTTTTAGATGCTAATATCGATGGTAATTTTCTTTAAATATAATACCATTTTTTTTATTACATGCTTAGTTTTTTAAGGTCTTTTCGAAGGTCTTTCTTATAGCATCAGCTTTTAGTCTAAATAGAAGAAAGAGTTTTTCTTAAAAAAAAAAATCGATAAATGCACCTTTACCAACAAGTTTCTTCATACAAAATTCTCTTACGTGACACGGACGACCATATAAAACTGAGGTAGGAGTGTATAATTCCTGCTCTTCTAAATCTCAATCGAAATGGGAAAACATGTTTTTTTTGGGATCCCGGAACCCTAAAATGTAAACATCAGTAAAAATCTCTTAGGGTGATTTTATCACGATTACAATACTTCCCTTTTACGGGATCATAAGAAAGATCATACAAAACTGAGGTAGGAGTATACAATTTCTGCTCTATGTAGAATTATTTTGATTTTACAGCCTTTCTAAATATCAAATTGTGATTTTTCAAATGTCATATTTCAAAAAAAATTGAACTTAAATATGTAGAGTCAAAAGCGCAATGTAATAAATAACTTAACATGTTTTAATATTTTTTCAGACATAATAATCTGAATTATTCAAATTTGTGAAAGGCTTTAAAGACGCATGATTTAAGTATGCGCTTAAAACTGCAAACAAGAAAAAATATCCTACAACTTGTATTACCGAGATATCAACTAATCAATTTAATGTTCCAAAAATTTTATAAGTCTTATTGATCTGATTACTTTTACTACTTTATAGATATTACTTATACATTTGTTTAAAGTTATCCTAAGTAAAATAAATATATTTTTATATTAAAATATATTTTTTGGAATCTTAGTCTTATTATTTCAATTTTTTCACTTCAAATGTGTGTCTTAAAATCCACCTGACATTTTTTTTCTTTCACCGCTCTCTCTATTTTTGGAACCTCACTTGGTTCCCTCAAAAACAAAAGTGTATGCCCCTGGGCATTATCATATAAGTGCCATAGGTATACCAGTCAGTTTACCATGTTGTTAGGATATAATAGATAATATTACAACAGTTTCAACTACTATGTATGCATCTTTTATTGTAGGGATGATATTAACAAAGGCCATACATATTCAACCAGTTTTGCAAAGAAGCGTGGTAATGATGTTGAGAGTTTAAAGTTCCAAGATGAGTCTCCAGCGAGGTCTCCAGGGATATCTTTGTGAGTATAAATTAAGAAATCTTTCAGTAAAATATTTGAAAGTATCACATATTAGTAAAACTATTCCTAATACAATGTGCCAAAATGAATTACGAAAAATTTTTTTAAAGGTTTGAATTTTTTAAAGATTATGCATGCACAAGTGGTGTTTGCCCTGACATGTTTTCTAAGGGCAAACAATGCAAGGTGGCAAAATGTAAGGTGTTGGCTGTAGAAACGTTATTCCATAATTTTGGGCACTTGGTTGTACTGTTTTACAACCACATTTAAAAGGTAAAAATTTGTCTTGGTATAGGCCGTTAAAATATGTAGGATAGGGAAGCGGTTCACATGAAGAGAAATATAGTTTGATGATGTGAAAACAAATCTAGCAGCATATATATATATATATATATATATATATATATATATATATATATATATATATATATATATATATTATATATATATATTCTTTGGTGTATTTTATGAGAATTCATATAAACATGTTTCCTATAGTCTATGTTTTGTTTTGTCTTTGAGATACAGGCTGTCTTAATAAAAAGAAATAATTTTTTATATATATTTTAAATATATTTCACGACGATTTTGGTCAAGCATTGCAAGTTTGATTGCATAACAAGGGGCTAAAAGTATTAGGATTATAATTATCCATTTCATGGCGTCTGGCGGAAGGGCAACATAATTCATATTAAAGAAAAAGTAAAGTATGCCACTGGTTTATAAAAAGTTTTTATTTTTGTTTAGATCAAGAGATTAAAACTACAGTTTTTTGAAACTCGCCTTTTTTCTTCTCTCTCTTTACTCTATATTTACTATATCTCAATAATATTAGGTTTTTCATTTTGTAACTTCCATCCAATGTTAAGCTTGTTTTTGGTATGCATTGGAGGGACTCGCGCAAGGCAGAAATTAAAGAAAAAAAGAAAAATTAAGTAAAATTATTAATTGAAATAGTATTCAACACATTGATTGCAGAAGGAAAAGTTGATTTTTAAACAACGATGCCTGAAGTATACTGTATTTCATATAGAATTTACTTTAGACATTGCCTCCTTAAGAATTACATTGACCGTCATTAGTTTTAGGCTGAATATATATATTGATTTAGAGAAAATGTAGACACATCTTCCTGTGTGACTATATTTTTGTATAGCTTGCATTTTCTGTAGGCTTGGTTCATTTATACTTATACTGGTTGTAATAGTAGTGGGAGGTACAACACAAAAGTCTATAGTTTTTACTATTTTTAGAAATATATTATATAGAGTACTAAGATTCTGGGGCAACTTAATATAGTAAGACAACTGAATTGCATTTATGTATTGAGTTGGCACATCTCTCTTTGCGAGTATGTTTTTGCATAGTGTTCATTTTCTGTTAGGCTTTGTTCATTTATACTTCTATATAATACTCTGGTGTATTACATGCTCCCTAATATTTTTAAATATATGAACATTTTTCTAGGTTACTTCAAGAAATACAGTTGGGCAGTAGGATAATCCATTTTAGGGAGAAATTAGAAAATACATATTAACAGCTTCAGTATTTGGCACAGTATGTAAAAGGCGATATAACACTTCCTGCAATAACCTGGTCAGTTCCATTATAAATCTAAGGCATTTTAAAACCTATTACACACTTTATGGAAAGCAAAAAGAGAGTGTTGCAGGGCAGAAATTCGCACAGTCAAGACCAAATGCAAAAATCAAGGAACCTGCCAATTTTATTCATGAAGAATTTAACCACTTAGCTGCTACACCTGATGGTAAAACATTTTTTATTATAACTATTAAATTCCCAAAATTCTATTTGTTTATTTAGACTTTTTACATATTAAGTACTTGACTAAACATTAAATATAGTATAAAAAGAAATCATATTTATTATTATCAGGTAATATAATTATTCTTTCAAAAGATAACATTTAAATCATATTAAAGCAAACTAAAATATTATTTTTATCTCCAACAATTTTTTTCTTTGTACGTATTCAAAATACAAAATGTCGATTTTTTTATTAAAAAACAATAACTAAGAATTTTAGGCCTAAGGTGTGGTACATCAATTATGTTTTCTTTCAAAGAACTTGCTAAATTTTTTCTGTTCTATTTTGAGAGTTCTTTAGATTGTCTTAATAGTAGCTATAGTTTATAATTTACTTTTATATGTATGACAACAGTTGATAATGATTAAAATAAACACGTTTTTTTTATATACACTTTTCCCTTGCTCTTCTTTATTTGCTTGGGCCTTGCCTGAATCTAATGGAAAACACCTGTTAAGTTGAAATTATAAATAAAATTATTTTCATGCTTTTCAGTTTATATAAATAATATTTAATTATTCTGGCTTTATTATTACATCAAGTCCATCTCGCTAATGAAGCTAGTTTTTGCGTCTTTTTTTCCTACCAATTAGCATTAAAGAGAATTTGTTCTATATCATTACTGTTAATAATAGGCCAAAAAATCTATGTAAGGTATTTTGCCTATTACTAATATGTAGGAAAGTAAAATGCAACAAACCCTTCTTAAAAATTTGCTCACTATCTAGTATTAAATTAAAACTTCCAAAGCTTTTACAATTAAAGATTAACTTATACCTATTTTACTTGGACCTCTTTTGTGTAGTACTGATAAAACATATATAATTTTGACACAGAATTTAATCATATCGGCGTTCCGCTCATTAGATTGAGCTTTCTCAAGATATTTATTCTGACATGGTTCCAAGAAAAAAATTCAGAAAGCTCACTATAATGAGCGAAACGTCGATATGAATTATAGTTTTACTTTTCAATGAGCTAACCCATGCCCAAGAAAATATTTAATAAAATATATATATATATATATATATATATATATATATATATATATATATATATATATATATATATATATATATATATATATATATATATATATATATATATATATATATATATAATAAAAATATATAAGTATTAACTGGCTCTTTCTAAGACTTTGGCTGTTTTTGTGTTCGAGTATGGAGGTTTTAACTTAAATCCATTAAGAATAGGCTGAATGTTACCTCTACACTACACTACACCCAAGAAAGTCAAACTATTCTCAGAATTTTATAATTTAATATACCTAGTATACATTCGTAGTGTATAAGTTCCACAGTTTGATAGCATACTCATGAATACTCAGCCAAACTACAAAAAATATCTTTCAATTGCTACTAAAATGTTATCTTACATATTATTTATTTAAATGCTATAAGCAAAAAAAAACATAATTACTGGTTTGTAAGTTAGGAATATTTACTTTAGTAATTTTAAGATACCAATAAAAAATATGTTCATTTCAACTTTGGTTATATATGTAGTTCAAAAATCAAAACATAATTATTTTATATTTTAACCAACTCGAGCACATAATTTGAATTATTGTTTTTTTTTTAATCTAATCAATGCTTAAATATATTAATTAGACTACAAACATAGTTAGTTTGTTCTGTTAGCAACTAAGCAACTACATTTTATATAAAATAAAAGATCTATTGGTTTCTTCAATAAATCATTATTACTGTAGATAGATACTATTTTCCTAATCTTAAAAATGTATATGATGATATTGTAATATATAAATATCATTTATGTAAATACTATTATTTCCTAATAAATGACTAACCCGCAAACAGAGTTTTTTGTATTTTCTCTTCCTATCTTTTAGACCTATCAGAAGATAGAAAAATCCCATCAGAAACTTGCAAAACAGTTTTTTATTTTTGTAAAAGCAGAACAATTTTCATTTTACTGACATTGCAATTCTAAGATTTCAAACGAGGCCAAATATGTTTAGAATCTTGGGGATATTTTTTAAAATTTTGTATTTGAAATTTATTTTTTTCTGACCTTTATAACAAATTGTAGAAGTTGGAATCAAAATAAAGAAAAAAACACTCTTCTACCCAGATATACCTGAAAACATTTCATGACTAATAAATTTCAGTGCTTAATTTATGCTAAAATAATTTGTCATGGTTCATAAAAAGCTGTTTGTAATTTTGCAAATAAGAGTAGAAACAACATGCTTGTTCATGTTTTGTGCTATGGCAGAATTATAGTACATTTAGGTACTTATTTTACTTTTAAATTCTATACAATTGTTCCTATTTTCTTAACAGTTTGAGGGAGAAGGTTTTCACCCGCTCAAGGCGTATTTTGTTTTTTATACAATGGACTATTTTGCATGCCCGATATAAAAATGATAAACTACATTTGAGGACGTTTAAAAGCATGCAGGAAATTTTATAAACTTGTTAATTTTGAAATTAAATGTCCAGTTAGGTATACCTTACTAAATACTTATATGAAACATCAATTCGTTTTCTTTGCGTAAGGTCAAATATATCTATATATTTCTATTTTTTAGAATAGAACAATTTTGAGTTAAGAAATCCTTTCCAAAATTTAGTATTTGGCATAATTTTTTGTCACTAAGAATAGTTTGATTGATTTTTTTTAAGTTACATGACAAAAAACAACCAATAACGGTGTGAATTCTTATTAACTAAAGAAAAAGATAAAACTTTTGTTACACGAACCCACCGTAACAAACTAAAATATGACCTAAACATACATTCCTCTTCCTTAATATCCCACATAGTTCAAGGAAAGATCGATTTTCTCCCTTAAAATACAAATATTGTTTAAAAAATTATGTTTTTCCATTTGCCCAAATCTACTGATTACTTAGTTTTTCCAACATGATATGTTATAAATATTCTAAACGTTATTTAAAAGAAAAACCCTAGAATCTCATAAAAAAATAAACGAAAGACCATGCGAGAGATAAATGTTTATTTATCTGACGTCATTGACAACACGCGATCGGAATTCCATTTTCTTTGACGTCATTGCGCTCTCCCTTCCATTAGAAAATATTGAAAAATTTGGGCCGACCTCTTGCGGTAGGGGTTCAAACTTTACCTGTTACCAACTGCAATTGCCAACCTAACGTATTCTCCCAAAAACATTCCAAGATTTTAGTAATTATCTTTGGTGATAGTTTGGAAAAAAACTACTATGTTTTTCGGATCAATTTTTTTTCAGAAATGTACCTATATGTATGCTCTCCAATTTGAGTATTTTGGAATTTGACGAAATTACTTCTGAGCATAGAAAAGCTCAAGGTTAGTACCACTATTGTTTTCGAAAAATTACTAGACATATAAACATATTTTTTTTTACTTTTAAAGGCTAAAATGAAAAATTCAACATATTCAATTTAATTTAGAAGTGTTTTAGAAGATATGTGTTAAACTCTCATCCTCAAATTCCTTTTTATAACTTCGCAGACTATCACAGAAAACAACCTATTTTTGGTCATTTTACGCGATATTTTCTCAATGCTAATTGACTGCAACTGCCCCCTTAACACAGAACTACTTTTGTTTTGCATACTGTCTTATACAAATTTAAGTTGATTGAATAATAACTAGCTGGCCAGGCAGACCTTGTTCTGCCTTTTCCGCTAGATGGCGCGATGAGTTTTCAGTGGAATTATAAAAATATTGGGCGCATTCACCACATCGTCCGGAAGTGTTATTGAAAAAAACAAATTGGTTTTATAGAAAAAATTCGCAATAAAACAATGAAAAAATTTTCGCCAAGTTCGTGAGGGAGTTGTACAGGCTGAGTCAACGATTGGAAAAAGTAAATTTACGTCGAACAGATACAATTTGGAAACAAACTGTTTATGCTATGAGATACATATGTAAATCGCGCTCATTCTAAAAATATTTTGAATTATACGGGCTGCGTCAAAAAAGTAGGGCTACTAAAAGTTGTATTTTCTTAATTTTTTTTTAAATGGAACTCCCTGCATATTTTTATTTATTCTTTTTAAGCATATAAAAATCTACAACTTTTATTATATATATTATATATCTATCTTCAATAGTTTTCGAAATATCTAAAATTCCCTTTTTTTGCCTAATTTAGAAAATTACCAACTCGATCAAAGTAGCCATAGTAGCTGTCGGTAAAACAAAATTATTTATTATGAATACAATAGTTTATTATCTAAAATTAATCCAATGAAAATTTAGATGATATAATAATTTGTTAATAAAATTGCTACAAAAAAAATGATCTAATAACCTTAAGATTTTAACATCAGAATCTGCAGTAAGCAAGACTACAAGAAAATATAAATATCATCCATTTCATATTACATTAAACCAAGAGTTACACGCTGAAGATTTTAAAATCCGTGTTAAGTTTTGTAACTCAATGATAAGGCGAGTAGGGCCATTTCTGAACTTTTTAGACAATATTATGTTTTTGGATTGAATCTTACATTTCAAAGCAAAGGATCCGTAAACTGACATAATATTATAAATATTTAAAAATTGTGTTGAAAAAGGGGTCTACTCGTCTACTTTTCAAATAAGTAAATACACTTCAATGAAGGAATACATTTCAATTTAGATAGTCGAAAACTTATATTAATAGGTACTAGTTTTTAAAGTTATACAGAAAAAAACACTTATTAGACTAAAAAAAATCCCTTTTAAAAGTTAATCAAATGTTTTCATAGTTATATTTTAAAAGATGCTCAAATAAGCGTCCGCCTTCACGAATACACCTGTTGTACTTTTTAATAATATTTTGCCTAGTTTTAACTAGCATGTCTGGTGATATAGTGGCGCATACATCCCCGATTTGTTCCTGCATGTTCTCCCTTGCTGTAGGTGGTTGGGTGTAAACACTATTTTTAATATAACCCCACAAGAAAAAATCTAATGGAGTTATATCGCAAGATCTGGGTGGCCATTCGATAAAACCGCTACGACCAATCCATTTTTGAATAAAATTAGCGTCCAAAAATTCACGAACGTCACGATGGTAATGAGCAGGTGCACCGTCTTGCTGCAGCCACATGTCTCTTCTTTCTTCTATGCTGAGTGGTCTGAGAAGAATAGGCAGCTCAACGCTCAAAAAATCTAAATATCTTTGTCCATTAAGTGGTTCATTAAAAAAAAAGGACCTATAATATGGGTTCCAATGATTCCACACCAAACATTTAATGACCAGTGATTTTGATGTTGTACCTCTCGTACCCAGTGGGGATTTGTTATTGCTTCTAAATGTAGCTTCATCGGAAAACATGATATTCGCTAAAAAATCGGATATGCTTCTATTCACCTTGTCATTAAGTTGCAAAAGTTAACACACCTTTCAAAATCTTCATCGTGCAACTCTTGGTGTAATATGGATGATATTTATATCTTCTTGTGGTCCTGCTTACTGTAGATTGTGATGTCTCAGTTAAACTAGCAAGTTGTCGACTACTTCAACTGGAATTTTCTTCTATATGAAGTAGAATTTCCAACTCTCTATCTTGATTTGTAGCAATTTTTTTGACAACTGTTCTCTTCGAATATGTCACATTGCCACTAGCATCAAATCTCCCCATGACATTTTGAAAGGCCACTTTAGAAGGCGCGCGTCGATTCGGATATTTTGCTTCATATGTCCTTTTGGCCAGAAGGCAATTTTTTTGAGCTTCACCTAATATATAGACCAGATCTATCATTTCATTTTGTGAAAAATTCATTTTAAATTAGACGAGAATACGAAAGACGAAATACAATGCACTAACAACAACACATTTTTGACATTTCATACATTCAGTCGCCAGTTGCTATAGACTGTTTTTTCCATGGCTACTTTGATTGATCGAGTTGTTGGTTTAAATTAAACGTTCGTAAATTATTGAAGATAGGTATATAATATGCTTATTAAAAGTTGTAAATTTTTTTATTCTTAACAAGACTGAATAAAAATATACAGGGGGTTCCATTTAAAAAAACTAAAATAAATTGGTTTGAAAATGTTAAAGTTGGGCATTTAAATTTGGACATCCTGTATGTGATTTCTTCAATATTACGAAAGCAGTCTTTTATTCCATGCTTATTTTGTGCAAAAGCAAAATATTTTATTTTTAGTGGCACAACTAGGCGTTATGTTGCTAATCATCGATGTGCATCAAATTTAATTTTTTTTGTTTAAAGCTAAATATTTAAGAAAGTTTCAATTTTAGCCATACAACATTTTATACAAAAAAGTGTTAGAATTTTATGTAGAATTTAAAAATCAAGTCAAATATAGGGTGTCCCATTTAAAAAAATACTTTTAGTTGCTCTTCTTTTTTAACGCACCCCCGTATAATTTAAAATGAGCACGACTTAAATATCCCACAGCATAAACAGTTTGTTTCCAGATTTTACCTGTTCGACGTAAATTTACTTTTTCCAATCGTTGACTCACCCTGTACAACTCTCTCACGAACTTGATGAAAAATCTGGCTTAGTATTTTAAATATATAAATTATCTTGGCAAATATATAAACCTATTTCATGTTGTTTGATAACATATTATCTAGATATTAATAATATAGAATGATTTTTGCTGAAATTTGAAAATGGTGTAAATCATTTCTAAAATGTTCTTCTCTTTCACATCATATAAACTCAGGAGCGTAGATTTTTTTAACAAATTTTAATAGCTTTTTGATTTTTGACAGTCATAAGCAACAATGACTATGAATAACTTAATTTAATAATTTATTTTAAATTTGTTACTGTGAAGCCAGATAAACTTAGGTATGTATTTTTTATTTGTCCATCTTATGTCTGTCAAATCTTGTTCTATGTTACAATTTACCAATAGGTTTTGTGTTTAAAATTATATCAATTTGAATTGGATCGATGTATTAGGATCTCAAAAGACCCCGAAGGATATTAATAGATCATTTTAGTTGCTGATTTATCCTAGGGGTTTTTTTAGTCGGTTGTATTCCCTAGGTTCAATTTTGTATACGTAAATATGCTATGTCTATGCTAGAGCTTATATTTACTATAATTTAGACCTCTCCTCTCCATACAAATTTTCTGCTACCAACCTAACCCATGTTTAATCTTTCATTACTAATTTTTAGTTATGTCTTACCAGAAATGCTGCTACAAGAGATTATACAGCAAACCGTTAGTAGCTATTTTACCCATTCTGTTAACACCCTCTATCAGCTTATAGGTGCCTGGCACCGACTCAGACTCAAATATATTTTAGCTTTTTTATAATTTTATTGCCAATCGAGCTTTTCACGTTAGAAGCTAAATTATGTTTGTATTTCAACGTAGTGTATCTGTTTTTAATTGTGGGTTAAAGCTTAATAAGTCTTTGTATTTTTCAATCTAACTTTGTGTTTTTTATTATGATTGACATGTGGTAATGTTAAGTTGGTTCCTGGGAACTGTATTTTACCGAAACCCGTCAAGCTCATTAAAGAAAAATAAACATTTTGGAGAAATAGACCTAGTTTTCTTTCCTACCTAGTAGAATCTAGAAACACCTTTCTAAAAAAATTTAAAACAATTACTCAAAAGATGCAGGCAGTCACCCGAAAACAAAAGATTAAAAAAGAGATTGCACATATGTAGCATGACTCACTTTTCCGCCGCCTTGCATTTTACTACAAAATAGTTTTACGAATTCTCTTCGTCCCATTCCACAAGTAAATATCAACTTGTAAACTTTTTTGGAAACTTTACGCAAGTAAAAGTAGCGAATTCGCAAAAAGGAAACTTTAAAGTTATTTACGGTCCTTGGAAACTATTCTGACAGTAACATGTTACGATAGAGTGAACGTAGACTTTGTGTAGCAAAACGAACTAAAGAATTATGGATGCACTCCGATGCTCCAGGGAACCGTTGTTTTAGCCGAGTTCGAAAACTTCGACGAAATATTAGTATGACGGCCACCGTCCTGTCCTGTTACGTAAACACGCCAAAGGCTAAACGTATGGATCCGAGAATAAAACTCAACGACCGACAGTGAAGTATGTTTGGTGCAAATTTACTTCAGGCTATCTATCGTTCACGTTATGGTCGATAAGTTTGTTAGAGATTAAAAAACCCGATGCCTTAAGGGCAAATATTGTTGACTTTACCTGAATCAAGAATTACTCGAGCAATGGCTTACCTGAAACAATAAAAAAATGTTAGATTAAATAATAAAATTAAGGAATTTTAATCAAAATTGAATTAAATTAAAATCTCTGTGTCTTATTTTATTAAAATTATTTCATTAAAATTTATATCGTACCTTGAAAACATTCATTTGAAATTCATATAATTTTCCTTTGACAATATTTTTCCAGTAAAGGGAACGAAGATTATATATATATATATATATATATATATATATATATATATATATATATATATATATATAAATATATATAACTCTGGCCTATTTAGTAGTATTTAAAAAATGAATTTATTACTTTTGAAATTTTGGCTCTGGCTATAGATGAACATAGACATTGCTTTTAAAATATTTTAGATTTTGCCGTGTTGCCGCTTCTCTCAAAAACCGGCGATACCATCCGTTTTTTAAATAGATTGTCTTGTATATTATTGCTTTTTTTGTATTTGCTTAGGTACTCTAATTACTTTTTGTCTTTCATTTCAGAATTAAAGAAAATACGTTTATTTTTGTTTAACATACTGCATTACGAAATATTTATTGTAAATATTAATTACAAAACTGTTGCAGTTATTTAAATTAATACCAGATGCACTTGATAAACTTGACTTAACTTGCGATGAACTTGCAATAAATATGTTCAGTTTTTGGATACTAGTTGCTTCATTTTTCTTATTTCCGAGTATACTCTAAGCAATCTTCTTTTTGCTTTCTTCCGAAGCCTCAATGTATCCTTCTGCAACTCTATTTGACCGCCATCCCCCGTGCTCTCCACTTCGGAGTTGCCTAATAGTGATGTTGTAGACCTCCTAAAGCAGTGGCCGGTATATTGTTCTGGATTAAATAATTAAAAAACAAAGCAATAGTTTAGGCATACGTCCAAAAGTGTTTATTCCCACTGGCTGTTTTGTACATTTATCGTTCTTATAGCATACGAAAAAACGACCATGGTCAACGTGTTTAGGGCGTAACTTAATGTAATTTTGGACAATTTCCACCATATCTAAACCATAAAGGTCTCCTGATGTTAAAAAAAACTCTCGAGGTATTTTTCTTTTCGTGAATAGTATTACAAATCGAAAACACGCACCTTCATCTTTCATATTTTCCAAGAGTAAGTTTGTCAGGGGTCATGTAAACAATTAAACCCACGGAATTTAATAATTTTTGAATATAAAATAGAAAGTTTACCTTCATTTAACTGTTTTAAGAAAATAAAAGAAATGGATGAACCACTTTTTCTATTAAAAAAACCAAAAAGAAATTCGATATTTCCACTGCGTCCCAATGCTCTATATTCCTTAATATAACAATTTGAAAAAAGGTTATCTTACATTGTTGCCAAACTTACATTATTGTATGGAGCTTAAATTTTTCATGTTTGTCTCTGGACAGTAACGCATTTGGCCCCCTTGTGCCGATGCCGAATGTTAGATTTCCGCCAGTGATGCACTTCACTGTCGTTCGCCTTTTATATTGGTGTTGACCTGGTACTAATCTACCTAGTGCGGTCAACGCTAATCAACTACATTCGCCGAATGTTAGACTTTCGTCAGTGATGCCCTGCGCTGTTGTTCGTCTTTTAGAGCATTAAGGATGATGCCTACGGCGCCTAACCTGGTGCTAACCCGGTACCAATCCATCTAGTGCCTTCGCGCTCCTGCTGGTGCCGATCCACAACCCACACATACATTTTGTTTTTCTTATATAATTTATATAGGTCATATATAAAATAAACTTGGCAACGTAGCATCCATAGCACACTGGATTTACATCCAACAGGCGACACTCCCGCTGTCTCTTTGTTTAGTAGTTGTAATTATGTTGAAAAACGTTTAATAATGTATAATATAATATTTACTTCTAACTTTTAGTTAGAATAATCATTTTTGTGTTATAGAGCATTCTAATATAATCAATCTTTTACGTAGTTCATAAATTAAGTTTGTGAAAAACATGTTTTTAGCGATACGCTAAAAACAAGTTCAGTGCAACCTTCCGAAACCTTAGTTTTTTTGGATTTAATTTGAAAAAGTGGTTCATCCATAAATTTTTGTGTATAGGAAGAATTAAAGAAAGGTAATCTTTCAAATGTATATTTTATATTTGTCAAATTCCATGGGTAAAATTGTTTACAAGAGCCGTTTGTCAGCTCTGTAGAAGACTCTCTTACATGCTTCTGCTAGTCCAACAATAAATGCTATTTTCGGTATAAAAAAACTTGTTATCATCAGCTTCCGGCAGAAAAACACCAATATCGTTTTTCGTTAATATCTTCGATTTTTTAGGTCTATATACTTTCGACATTCTTTTTAAAAACGCAATTAAATGCAAGTATTTATTAGTATCCACATTTTTTCTAATAGACAGCACATTCTGCAACATTGAATAGTATACCCAAAGAGAAGATGGTTTTTGAATTTTGGATAGATTATTAAAATAGGCTCACAATGCTTTCTCACTGGAGATAGTTTTTATGTTCTTTCTTACACCATTTCTGATAACTCGTTTCGAACTTTGTGACAAATTACAAATTGTTTGACAGCATTATTCTCTAATGTTTTCTAACAAAAACTTAGTTACTTGGTTGCTATGGTATAGAAGTACAGGTAACAGAGGTAATTTGTTTTTAAATAATTGAGAAGTAATCTTTTCACGACCGTAGATAAAATTTTGTACGACAGACGTGTGATTCATCGTTATTTATATACTTGTGTGGTTACACACTTCCACACGCATATGTTAACAACGTAAATATCTATTATTTCATGAAATAATTATCATTTAATGTAAAATAAATCTTATTAAAATGCTATCTACTGAGCAAAGGATTTTTATAATAAAGTGTTACGGGGATGGAATCATTCTGCTACGTCATGGAACAATTTAGCGAAAATTTGAGTATCAATAACTCGGATGGCAATAATAAACGTAATAAAAAAGTTCCAAGAACTGGTTGTGTTTTGGACCTTTAAAAAAAGAAGAAATATGACCATAACGATGCAGCCATAGTTTTAGTTCTTCAATATGTTAGAGAAAATCGAGTAATGTTCCTTAGAAGTTTATTATATTTTCTTATGAATGCACATTTCCTATTAATGGAACTGCAGCATCCCATTACTTCAGGTACTGGTCTCGAAAAAACACCAAACTTAAAATAATGACGAGACGACAATATTATACAAAAGTGAACGTGTGGTGTGCGATATCTGTCCATGGCATTATAGGCCTATATTTCTACAATAACACCTGCAATAGAATATGGTACTTAAAAATGCTGGATACTTTTTTAGCCATGAGCTTGAAAATTTCCCATTAAATTTTCGTCAAAAAATGTATTTTCAACAGGATGGTTTTCCAGCACATTGAGCTCGTGAAGTAACAGAATGGCATAACCTCATATTTGTTACAAGATAGAGTGGAAGAAACGGCACAATTGTGTGGCCCCCAAGGAGCCCTGATTTAACTGTGGCCAACATGTTTCTATGGGGCCGTTTAAAACAAATTGTTTATGATGCTCCTATACCAAATACTATTGAAGTGCTAAAATGCATATGGCGGTGGAATTTTTCAGTTTTGATATTTTTATTGTACTTCTTAGTCTAATTCTTTTTAGCTTAATTAAATGTTTGTATAATTTAAAAATTCAACTCGAATAAGACGTATTTTGAATTACAATTATTTAATTAATATGGTAAGAACCATTTTACATTTAAATGATAATTATTTCATGACATAAAGTCAATATCTTTATGTCATCTAAGTAAGTCGTTAAGTGTCATAATTATTTTTGAAACTAGAAAGTATAGTCGAATGCGATCTTATCGTGTCTAAAGGTGACCAACATTATGAATCAAATCAGAAAACACAGTGAATACCAAAATGTTGTGTGATTCAAATATACAGGGAGAAAGAAAATAGTTTTTTTTTATTATATTACGCAGTATTATAAAGATAGCCACTTAATATTATTTTATATATTAAATGCCTAGGGACTAAATAATAAAATTCGCTAAATATGTATTTGGTTAAAATTTTTTGGTTGGCAAAAACAAAAATACACAAAATGGCAAGCGCCTTAATAAAGTCGGAAGGCGGTTCGAATCTTAATGAAAGTGAGATTTTTAATCAATCACCAAAAATTATGAGCCCCGCTTGACCTAAACATCTAACCACTTATACAGTGTCATTTATTTAAGCGCGGGCCACCCCTGTGCAAAGAAAACAAAAATATTATATTATATTATTATTTTGTTCAAAACACAAGATAATAAGTTATTACTTCCCTCGTGAGATTTTTTTAGATATACACCTACGTTTAAGGGTCCCTAGATGCCGGAAAATATGTTTTCTCAATTCCATCTGTCTGTAGGCATGTCTGTCCGTCAGTCGGTCGGTTCGCGGCATGGCTAAAAAACTACTTATCCGATTTTTTTAAATTTCAGTCTAAAATTAAGGGCCATGCATGCGTAAAATACAGGCAATATATATATATATATATATATATATATATATATATATATATATATATATATATATATATATAAATATATATATATGTTTATATTTATATATATATATATATATATATATATATATATATATATATATATAACCCGAGTTTCTGGTAAACCGATTTTACCGATTATTATATATCAAATTTTGTCTTATAATTAATAAAAAAATTTACTTATTTTAAACACGCTTTAAAATTGGAACAAGTGCTCTATAATTATTTATTTATTGCCTACAAAATTACAAATGTACTAAAAAAGTAAGCAAAAAAAAAAGTGTCAAATTTAACAAAAAAATTTTTAAATTAAAATTCACTGGCTAATATCCAGGAGCCAGTGGCAAAAACTCTTAAAATCGGTATAAGGAATGTACAGAAACTTGTGCATGAAAAAAAAAACATAATTTATTTCCAAAAAGATTAGGAAATGTACACGAAAAAATCCAAAGGTAAAAGACTTAACTTACAATGCAAAAATGAATATTTATAATGCAATTTATGATTTATACACGTCAAAGACTATTATAATGCTTCAGAAAATTTTTTAATATTATAGCCTTAAAAATATCATCATCATATATATATATATATATATATATATATATATATATATATATATATATATATATATATAATCTACTCGTATTTTGCAAAAATTAATAAAGCTTTTCATAAAAAGTGGTAGTATTACAATAATATATTTAAAAGTAAGTCTTTACTACATAAATCGAAAATCGAACAATTATGAGATATACAGGGTCACTGGTACGAATGGTACGTATCGAAACGATACACTATTTCGATATTAAATATATATATATATATATATATATATATATATATATTTATATATATATATATATATATATATATATATATATATATATATATATATATATATATATATATATATATATATATATATATATATATATATATATATATATATATATATATATATATATATATATATATATATATATATATATATATCTATATATATATATATATATATATATATATATATATATATAATATATATATATATATATATATATATATATATATATATATATATATATATATATATATATATATATATATATATATATATATATATATATATATATATATATATATATATATATATATATATATATATATATATATATATATATATATATATATATATATATATATATATATATATATATAAATATATATATATATATATATATATATATATATATATATATATATATATATATATATTTAATATCGAAACAGTGTATCGTTTCGATACGTACCATTCGTACCAGTGACCCTGTATATCTCATAATTTTTCGATTTTCGATTTATGT